>CAJQZJ010000148.1:1720600-1746088 GCA_907164525.1 Lophiomys imhausi | reverse complement strand
AAGGAAAGACTTTATGACCTGGCATTGCTTTCAACTGCTAAGTGGGCAGAGCCCAAATTAAGCTGAAGCAGGTGGAACAAGGAGTGATCCTATTTAAGGACAAGTGGATGACGCCAGAGAGGTGCGTGCTAAGGGCCCCCCCGATATGAGAGAGCTCCGAGAGTCCTGCTGGAGAAAGTTCTGGTAGACCAATGGCCAGATCTCCCTGAGGCAGAAGGAAGCTGGTGAGCAGAGAAAGCCTCGGCAAGACAGCAAAAGGCCAAGGACTAAACCCTGTGGCTCAGCTTTTGCCTAGAGGGGTTTGACCTGTCCGAACAGTGGCCTGAACGGAACTGTGGCCAGCTTTAAAGACTGAGGCAGAACGGCAGAGTTGCTGATACGAAGGAAGTAAGGTGGCCTACAGACGCTGAGGTCTCCCAGAGAGAAGAAAGCCTCAAGCCTTATTTAAAGTGAGACTTCGATAGCCAATTTACCCTGACGAACCTGCGTCTGAGCTATTCCAGAAAAAGGACTGCTAAGTGCGTTAAAGAGTCTACCCCCGAGACTGGTTTCCTGACGACTGAGGACCTGCCCCAGAGACTGTATCATTCTAAAAGGGTATGAAAGTAGTTGTTATGATTATCAATAGGCTTAGTGGATAGGTTAAAGGGGTTGTAGGAATTTATAGGATTAATAGTTAAGAAATTGTTGGTGTTTGTTATAAGTGAATTTAGTAATAAATAAGTGTTAAATAATAACTTAAAAGTTCGGTTACACTCTAGGGTCTGGGTTCCTCATCCATGAGCCTAAAAGATCTGCTGGTCCTTCTTGTGTGGCTTCTGCTCCGCCTACATGCCTGGGACAGGCACAGAATGGAGTGTCCGGCTCCAATCTACCCCCACTCTTAGCCTGGATCTCCCTCCCCTCAGCCCAGCCACACAGCACCTCATTCAGCTCGTCTTACCTCTCAGCTCCTCCCTGCTTGCTAGCTCTGGTTCCCTGATGTGCAGGCAGCAGAGCGCCCCAGCACCGCAGCTGGACCAGCTATTGTGGAGAGGCCGGAGTCCGAGGGGAACCAACAGAGGCCTCTTATTTTGAAAAGACCATTAGTTACGGGCTCCCCATAAGGATAGATGTCTTGCTGACACATAGAGATACATGCAGACTTCAAATATGTGAACGTGAACTTCAAAAGAGTTTACTAAATTCACTGGTGAGTGTGCAAGAGACAAGTCCAGTTAACTGTTCATGTTTTAATGTACTTTCCAAAGTACATCAGTCAGGGTGTTGGAGGTCCTGGCTTGGCAGTTCCTAGTGAGTACTGCTCTTGTAGAGGACCCATCTATTCCCAGCACAGTAGCTACAGCTGCAGAAAGATCAGACACACAGACTAAAAACAGCACCAAACATAGCCAGGCATGGTACTGGCATGTACTGTGTGCTTGTCATCTTAATACTTAGGATGCTGAGGCAAGAAGAATCTTTAGTTCCAGGGCAACCAGAGCTACATAGATGAACTGTTGTTCAATAAACAAAACAAGCAAGCGAATCCTTCTAGGGACCAGTGGGGCCAACACTGCCCAACACTGGTTGGCCACCAACCCTGCCACTTCTCACCTCTTTCTGGAGATTTGTGGTCTTAGGTTCGTTACTGTGGATGGACTTCTCATCCTCTCTCCGTCTCCTCAGGTTTGTCTCCCCCATTGTTCCCCACTGCTAGTTTCAGAAACTGGAAGAGAGCATGGGCCTAAACTTGAGTCAGTGGGTGCAAGGAATATTCAAAGGGGCTTTTTCATCAAGGTCAGGCTTGCGCTTGGGTGTCTAGGGTTGCCCAAAGCCAAGAGGTGCTTCTGCTGAGGAAAACCCAGCCCTCAATCCCCCAGGACACCCTGCTCTGTCCCAGGATGAAAGCCAGACATGAATGCTGTCCATGCCACAGGGTTTCCCATAGCTCTTCCAAAGTTATTTGGTTTCCCTCCTTCTCATTTAAAATGTACTGCTCTACCTCTATGACCCCCGTGTCACTGTTTTTCAAAAACTAAAAAGAAACTATTCCACATTACATAAATAATAGCACATACCTGTACTCCCCGCACTGGGGAAGTTGAGGTAGGAAAATAGTAAGTTCAAGGTCAGCCTGGGCTACCCAGCAAGTCAAGCCAACATGGGATACATAGAAAGATTCTGTTTTTAAAAGAGAGAAAGAAAGAAAAAAAGACAAATAAAATAAACCAAAATTGAAACATTCTGAAATGTACTAAGGCATGAATGGTTTGCTGGAATAAACCACCTCAAGGTACATCCAGGAGATGGCGGCTCCCTCCGTCTAAATCCCTTTTCTGTCTAGGTTCAGGCAGGACAGAAGCGGGTCTTACCTTTGACGATGGTCGTCTGGCTGACCACTGCCCAGCCTGCAATTGCAGGACCAAGCCCCAGGAAGGGCCACGCCTTGTGCCCAGACATTGAGGAAGCCAGAAGGTACAGAGGTCAACCAAGGTAATTATTAAACCCACCTCTCCCCCTTTTATTCCTTCTAAGCAGCAAAGCATAGATAGACACCATCATACACCAAAAAAGGAGGGTCATACACGCCCAGCTTCCCCCTGAAATATTTTGGTTTTGTTTATCTATGCCTAGATCATTTTTATAAAAAAAAAATTGATTCTTCTAGAGGAACTACTTCCTGAAAGGAGAAATCTCTTTAGAGGTTGGGAATGGAGATCACTTATATACACTTGGGGACTCACAGCGGATAAACTTTGGAACCAGCGTTTTACTCTCTCAGGAGTTAGAGACTCATCAGACAACTGTAAGTGCTGAGTGTGTAACTTCCCTTCCTGGTGTTTTTCTTCCTCAGCCAGGAATTTCCTTCAGGGAGTCCTGGTGCCCCGGACTGAGTAGGCAGGTGGTTGGGTAAGGCCTTCCTATCAAAAGTAGGGGGCCAGGAGTCGGGGGGAGGTAGAACGGGCAGACTCACCAGGACGCCAGCCAAGTGCCCTCAAGTTACCATCACATGCTGTTCAAGGAACCCAGGACTTGATCACTGGACCTTAGAGGAAAAGGAATGCAAAATGGCATCGTTCCATTTTCACTTCCCTCATGAGGAAACCGAGGCCCAGAGATAGCCAGCAGCGGGAGGCTCTGGGGGTTCAATCCTGTATCTTCAATCTGAGTGGGAGAAACCAGAGGCTCCCTGGCTGGGCTCAATGGAGGTCTTGGCTACTGGTCGCACAGGCCTCAAGAACCCCTCATCTCACACCAGGAATTGGAAGTGCAGCAGATGTACCAGCATCCCCAAATAGGGGAAGAAGGAACCAAAGGTCAGGGTGGTGGTGGGGGGCGGGTGAGGGGACACGGATTTTCAGAGTTCTCTCTCAAAGTCTGCTGGAGGACAAGGGAGGCTAATTGTCCCAGAGCCAGGGAACTAAGAAGTCTGTTGATTGGTTTGCTTGTGTTGTTGTTGCTTTCTTTTGTTTTCGTGGGGTTTTGTTTGCTTGTTTTTGCTTTAAATGTTGGGAATTTAAGGGGCCCAAGCCCCTCCCTAGATGCAGTTATCTGTGTTCTTCCCACTAGAGTAGCCTGACCTTGGAGTTCAAAGTGTAACAGCTGAAATTTCCTTTCTTTCTACGTTCTTCTCTGGACACCAGGAAATCTGTCTGCTTGCTGGACACTCTACTTGTCACTGTCTCTGAAGACAACATCCACTGTCATCCTCCCCCCAGGCAGTGAATCCTAGACTTTCACCTCCCAGCTTTCCTATTTCTTTTGTGTATGAACTTGAGGACTCCTGCCAGTGAGGGTTGAGGCACTAACCTGGTACTTGCAAATGAGGCCAAGCCAGCTGGTATGAAGTCCCTCCTGGGTCCTCCAATGAGAGGATCTGACTTACTCCACTTTAGATAAAGTGAGTCTGGTCAGAGGCTAAAGTTGGACAAAAAAAGGGGGGGAGCCTATAAGGTAATCCTTCCTCCTTCAAGATTAGGGCTAATCAGAATTATACAGGTATCTCAAGCCATGGACACCAGCCAATCCCTACGAGGGTCACATAGCCACAACTGAATTCCCATAAGTGCCTTAAAAGGAATCTGCAAGGTTCTCTCCGGGTCGCCGCCATTTTGTATGAATGGTCGACCCCAGCACGCTGGTTGTTTCTGCAGAATAAACACTGTTTGCTTTTGGATTCTATTTGAGTCTGGGGTTATCCTTCAGCGATTCTTGGACCCTTACACTACCTGTTCTCCACTTCCCTAGGGATGGGAATTGAACTCAGACCCTCAGGTTTGAGGGCAAAACAGCTTCTGCTCTCTGACTTCCAAATTAGCCTAACTTTCTCTCCTCTAAATTCTCAACAAAACTGTCCTAGGTAGGGGGGGTGGGAAAGAGAAAAAGGAAGGAAAAAAAGACCTCCTACACACACACACACACACACACACACACACACACACACACACACGATTGTTAGAAGAGATGGTTAGCATACAGGCGATCCCAGTAGCCCTCCCTTACCTGCCACCACCAGGTGTGCCAGATGTGTGCTAGATATAAGGACCCCACCACCACCAGCCCAGCTCTCTCTCTCTCTGTCCCCACATTTTCTCCTTCTGTTCCTGTGGTCTTCCTCTCTCTCTCTTCCTCCCTCCCTCTCTTCCCTCATGGCTCGTTTGCTGCCACTACTCCAGGCCCCTGCCCCTCTCCCTCCTACAATAAACCTTCTTATTCCAGACCTGTTGCATGGGGGCAATTCCTCAGGGGAATACTTTGACATGGGCTGGCCATGGCATATCTCGCCGCCTCATTATATATCGTAACAGAGGTGTTTACCACATGTGGTGCACACGCCTGTAATAAACACTGGTGCTCAGGGCCTGAGGCACAGGGATTTGGGTTCCAGGCTCGGCCTGGGCTCATGTGCCTGTCTTGAGAGGAAGAAATAATACAGGAAAAGAAAGAAACTTGCGTTTGACCAAAAGTGAACAGAGGTAAAGATTTTGGACCCTGACAAAGGATCTTTATTGTCCAGATGTTGCAAACTCAGCACTCGGAGAGGCCCTGGGCATCTCTCCAGTTCAGTGTGGAACCGCTGCCATCCTCACAGGTCCACAAGGGGGCGCCATCGGTAGCCTTCATGTGGTGGTGAAGCCTGCCAGCTCTGAGAGGCAGAGAAAGCACCCAGCTGACCTTCCTCCTCAGCCAATGTCCCAAAAGAAAGCTCTCCTCCACACCATCTCAAGGTGGAGGCGTCAGCTTGGCTGTGGTGAAGGCCCCTTGGCTGGGTCACATTGAGGTAATGGCAGAAGTGTGTGTTGGGGGGGAACGTTGGGGAGCAAAAAGCAGCCACATTGCTGCCCAGTCAGGAAGGGACCAGTGTCCTGTCCTGTGGTCTCTTCCAACATCACATCCCCAACTGACCTTAGGGACCTCTTGAAGGCCCTACTTCGTCCCAATACAGCCACCCTGGGGTGCCATGCCTTGAACACATGAAGCCATGGAGACACACATGGACCAAGCAAACACAGCAAAAGCGCCTTCCGAGTTCAGGCCTCTTTTTCATTAAGTTCAATGGGTCTCGAATCCTTTCCACTGCCAATAATTTGTGACTTGGCGGGAGTGGGGCACAAGAGAAGCAAAGTAGGAATAAAGGGCAGGCCTGAGGTATCTATCCATTTAGTACCTAAATTTCAGCTAGAAGCACCTAGGAAGAGTGTAGAGTGTGCAAAGGCTCACAGGGTCACAGACTCTCAGTAAGTTATCATGAAACAACCAGTGAGGCCGGGCGTGGTGGCGCACGCCTTTAATCCCAGCACTTGGGAGGCAGAGGCAGGCGGATGTCTGTGAGTTCGAGGCCAGCCTGGTCTACAAAGTGAGTCCAGGACAGACACAGAGAAACACAAACAAACAAAACCAACCAGTGAGGGAGGGGGAGAGTTAGCAGGGAAAGCCAACTTCCAAGTGCTGGGAGCACAGGCCCACCACAAGCAGCACGGTCCTGCCTTCACATCTGCCTGCCTTTTCCTTTTCATTCTGCCCTGGGAACTGAGCTCAAGGCCCTGTATATGCAAAGACACGTTCTGCCACTGAGATGTGCCGGGTAACACAGTTCCTTGTGGGAGACCCATGACCTGCTTCTTCCGTCATTCTCCTAATCCCATGACTCCCCTCCCTGCCTCTAATCTCAGTCCTCATCACTGCATCACCATTGCCCCTTTGTTGTTTATATATAATATATATAATTATATACATATTTTATGTATAACATTATATATTATATAATATATATATGTATATATATATATTTTTTTAATGTGTCTGGGTGTTTTGCCTGCCTGAGGCTTTGATAGACATTTTAAGATCCAAATCATAGCAGCCCAGAGAACCCCATTTTCAGCCGTGCAGCACTAGCTGATGGTAGAGAAATCGGCACAAACAGGAAACAGTCTTGTCTCTTCTTTAATTGAGGTGAGTAGCTAAGATGTCACTTCTGATCCCCACACTCTTCTGTGTGGGTCAACATGAAAACTGAGGCCACCTTCTGTGTCTTACGTTAGCCTACCAGGACCCAGAAACATCAGCATGATTTCCTGTTTGGACTGGAGACTGCCGGGATGAAATGGACGAGACCCTGGCCTGAGTCCCAGCTGCCCTCAGTCTCGTGCTACGGCTGTCCTCCACAAAACACCCTGCTGATCCTGAGTGCTCCCCTCTGCTCCCAAGGGCCTTCTGCACCAGCTCTTGTCTCTCCTGCAGAGCCAGGACATACCAGCCCCTCCATGAAGTGACTACAGGCTCCCCTGTCCTGCAGGTTGTCTGCCCTTCCTTCTGCAGCTTTGCTTTCTTGGCTTTGTTTGCCCTCCTGTGTGCTGTGAGCTCAGCCTGTGGCCCGTTTCCTGTAAAACTCAGCAGGAAGCTGGACAGCCTATAGGAACTGCACCACCTGTCCCCCTTCCCAGGTCATGAGATGGTCCTGGGACAACCCCCTTGAATGTCTGGAAGGACATTCAGGTAAAGCAGCAGCATAGGGTAGGAGATCATTCTATGGAGTGGAGTGTCTGGGTCGTGACAATAGCCGTGTTCCCGCTGGCAAGTTCCTGCCCAGTGTGAGACTTCAGATTTTGGGGCAAAACATAAAAGTTATGTGCTAGGTCACCTCCCAGAGAAATGTCAACTATTTCAAACCCCCTGAGTCTTTCTGTCTGTGGGAGTCGCTCACTCCACTGCTCAGCTGATAGGCATTGCACAGCATGTCCATTTCTCCCAGGCCTTTCTTAGGCACCAGGGTAGGAGTGTTGAGGCAATGAGCGTCACAGAGCCAGCCCAGGGGCAAAGTGTGACCACAGGTTGTGATGCCACTAAACACGTATATATATCATTAAAGAAAAATGTGGAGAGGGGCGCGGTGGGTCACTCAGGAGGGACATGCATGAAGATCACACTCACAGGGCCAGCCTGGGCTACGTAGTGAGTCCCTGCCTAGAAACCAAGTGCTGGGGATGTGGCTCAGTAGCAGCCTGCTTCCCTCCTGCATGCAGACCCGGGAGTTCAATACCTAACCCTTAAGGAAAAAGAAAAAGAAAAAAAAAATAAAGGAAAAAGCTAAAACCAAAAGAAACATGGAAAAGCGTTCGGTGCCTGGGCTGGTTTATTTCTTTCTTGCCTTGGCTTCCACAGGCCTCCTTGTCATACTGGCCCTCCTGGGGCCACCCTCCAGCTTGGGGGAAGTAGACACCTCACAGACAGGAGGTCTATGCTGTAGACTCCCCAAGACTCTGGTGGACGATGGTAGCAGGAGGCGGCATGTCACCGTAGCTGAAATCGTAGCCAATCAGCAGGTCTCCCTGAGAGATGCCGCCGCTGAATTGAGTGTCCACGGGAGCTCTGGGGTGGGGTGTGCCTCTCCTCTCCAAGGTGGTATGCAGAAGGCCTCGCATCCTTTTGTTTTCTTTGGCAGTAGACTCCAGAACCATTTCAAGCTCACCTTCCATTTCTCTGAAAAAAAAAACAAAACAGCAGAGGGTTTGAAAACAGAGCAACTGAAAAGGTCAGGGGCTGGCTCAGTTAGTCAAGGCTAGACTACTAGTCTAGCCAGCTGGAGAGCCCTGAGTCCAGTGACCCTGTCTCAAAAAACAGGGGAGAGTGTTTGGGGAAGACTCTGATGTCAACTTCTGGTCTCCATACACATGTGTGCACATGTGTCAGCAAATGTGTGTAAACACACACATATACATACACTTCTTGAAAAAGAAATGTCAGTAGCCTGCATGAGTCCTGAAGCAGTAAGCCCTCCAGTGACAGGTCAGAAGAGCCAGGGGAGAGGACTTTGAAGGTCCTGCCACGAAGGACCGCAGCCAAAGAGAACAAGGCAGAGAGGACCAGTTGCTTAGATACTGACTTTAGTGACTGACTTAAAGCCCTGCTTGGGCTGCCTACTGCCAAGCATGACCTCACCTGCTACCTGGAGCAGAATGACCCTGAGAAACAGCTGGAACAGTGGGCCGTTGTCCTTAACAACCTGCCCACTGCCCTGGATGCTTCTGTAAAATCTTGCTTGTCTGCTCCAATTTGTGCTTTAGGACAGAAGTAAGAATGCATGCTGCAGCTAGGACAGAGGCCTGGCAGGGGCTGTCCTGGCTTTAGCTGGTGACATGTCACTGGTGTAGTGTGCTCACTCCAGGAAGATCCCCACAATAGGTGAGGTGACCTCACACACTGTGTGTCTGCATCAAACGTCACACTGCACCCACCGACTTGTGGTCATGTGATGCACACTACACGGGTGAGTTACCACGTGCCGTGTGAGCTCACAGACAAGTGGCTCACATTTCAGACCCAGCCATATTAGTGTCAAGGTGTCCTCCAAAGCCCCCTGTCTAAGCTGGGCTGCCCTTTGACTATGTGACCAGGAGGGAAGAACCCAAGGATGAGAGGATGAGAACAGCTGGAGGGGAGGCATTTCTAACAGATGTGACTACGTCCACCCCATGAAACACAAGTACTTGCCATTGGAAAGCAAGCCATGGAGAGTAAGGCCATGACCTCCAGCTGGCCGCCTCAACTTTCCCAGCTGGTCTCTGCTGGATGTTGTGAACATGCAATCTGATGATGTCATTGCTATTGTTCCTGTTTGTTTTTTTACATGGAAACCTCACTGGAGGGGACTCTGTTCTGCCCAGGACTCCAGCTGGCTGCCTTACTCAATGTCTGTGGCATATTTAGAGCAACCAATTTCATGTCTGTCTGCCTGTGTGTGTATGTATGTATGGATGTATGTATCTATCTATCACCTATCTATCTATCTATCTATCTATCTATCATCTATCTATCTATCATCTATGTTCCTACCTACCTACTGCCATTAACTCTTCTACTTTGGGTTGCTATATGCTTAATAAACTCATTCATTCAAAACTGAAAGTATGGCTGTGGGATATCATTGCCTGGACCACCAGAACAAATTATTATGTCAATTAAAAACAATGACCAGCTGGGGGTGGTGGTGCACACTTTTAACTCAGGAGGCAGAGGCAGGCAGATCTCTATGAGTTCAAGGCCAGCCTGGTCTACAAAGCAAGTCCAGGACAGCTAGGGCTACTAAACAGAGAAACCCTGTCTCAAAAAAATCAAAAACCAAAACCAAAACCAAAAAACAACGACCAAAAGGAAATAAATAAAAAGAGATCTTATGCATATTTTTAAACTTAACTATCATACATACAATATAAAACTATGAATTGAATATTAAGAGAATTAAAATGTATTTATAAATGTTGAGTCTCAAACCCTGAGACAAATGGCTCACATCCCCATTTAACACATCAACCTGGCCACCAGGTTTTTGCCTCAGTCCCTACCTGTTACAGGGTATGTATGGGTGGCATACCCTAACACCCTACCCTGAACTTCTCCAGTCCAGGGACTGGGCAGCCCTCCATCTGATCTGGGGAAAGTCCAGATCCTCTAAAGAGTGTCATGAAACCCTCAGGGAAGTTGCAGACCCAACCTTCTGAAAGTACTTCCCCAAGCTTTGGCTTTCAGCCACGGACATCTGTCTATGGCTCTAGCCTACCTGGACTTCTTCCCTCAGAGGGTAATTAGGTATTACATTTCCTTCCTTCTAATAGGACCACATCCAGTGAATCACCTCCAAAACCCCTCCCCATTGCCCAAAGGTTTATAATGCCCCTCATTCACGAAATTAACTCTCTCTAACCCTCTCTCTCTCTCTCCCTCCCTCCCTCTCTCTCTCCCTCTATGATTGCCTGAGACTTGACTGTTTATTCTGGGCTTGGGAAGGAAGGACTTTTCCTTCCATGAAGAATTTGCCCCCACTACCGCTGCCTGGCTTGCCATGTTTACATGAGGTGCAGGCACCAACCTTGATGCTGCCAGCTGCCTAGCCAGGCTCACGTCTCAATCACCGCCACCAGTCACCCCACTGGCCCACCTCTGAGGTTCATGGAGAGGCACTGAGTTTCAGCTGCCTCTCCCACACTATCCACCAAAGTTCATCTGCAATAGCTGTCCACAAAATAGCCACATGATTCTCTGGGAGCCCCAGGCTCCTTGAAGCTGCCCAACCCAGTGCTGGCGGTTCAGCAGGAATTCTTCTCTGCATGGGTGAGAGAGTTAGGACCATACTAACTTTTCTGGTTGCTTATTAAAAGAGTTGTAACACTTGGGCTTTGGAGAAAATCCTTTCTCCTGCTTCTCTGGGATATTCTGTGGCATGAATCCTGACCCGTGTTTCACCCTTTTTGTTTTTTGTTTTTGCCTAGAAACTGACTGAGCTCAGAACTTCCGATGCAGAATGTGCACAAGGCCTGAGCTCTCCGGAAGCTGCAGAATGGCACCTGCCCCCTATCTGTACCTTCACCCTCTTGGCTGCTACACCTCAGTCCCCTCTCTGTTCCCCCCCTTCCTCACATGACTCAGGGTCATGACCACTCCGGACTCTCCCAGATGCGTCTGTCTCTCTATACTCTCCCTTTTATCTACAATGAACTTCCTCCTCTACTAACCTAGGAGCAGTCATGTCCTTTCCTTTTTCTTTTTTCATCCAGGAAATTTGTGAATACCAAGAACTTACTTGAAAAAAATAACAAGACAGATTTACCAAACTCTCAAACCGAACAACTGCAAATGAAGCTCATGGTTGCTGAACCAAAACCTCAGAGCTGTGAAAGCCCAACACTGAGCACAGATGAAGAGAGAATTAAATAGAAATACTGAGCACAAAACAAACACAAACCACTGAAAATGTTGACCAAAAAAACAAACAGATGGAAACTGTGAAAGGTACCAAGTACCAAAGGTACTCAGTGAGAGCACCTGACCTCTACCTAATCTTAGTTCCACAGGAATTCTGGCAAACAATGAGACATCCGAGCACACACACACACACAAACACACACACACACACACACACACACACACACACACACACACACAGGCATGCACAGACTGGAGTTTGAATCCCAGCACACACACACACACACACACACACACACACAGACTGGAGTTTGAATCCCAGCGCGCGCGCGCACACACACACACACACACACACACACACACACACACACACACACACACGCATGCACAGACTGGAGTTTGAATCCCAGCCCACACACACACACACACACACACACACACACACACACACACACACACACACACACAGGCATGCACAGACTGGAGTTTGAATCCCAGCCCCAAGTAAGAAGCCAGGCACCAAAACACACAGCAACTCTAACTCCTAGGGTGGCAAAAGATAGAGGGTCATGGGGATGGCTGGCTTCTAGTCTAGTAGAGAGAACCAAAGCCCAGGATCAGGGAGAGACCCTGCCTCAAAGGGACATGTGTGGAGTGACAGACAAGACCACCCAGGGTGCTCTTCCGGATGCTGCTCCTGGGTTAGGCTCGTGCACCTACCTTTTCTGTTGCAGGGCCTTGTCCAGGACCACCTGCTTCTCCTGCAGCATCCGATGCAGGTGCCTCATCTCCTCCTGGTACTGAGCTGCTTTGCCAGCAAAGTCCTCCTGCTGTTCCATCAGGCGGTGATGAATGTCCCCCAGCTTCAGTGCAGCCTGCTTCTTGTACCCCTGAAGGGGAGGAACTCAGTGAGTAAGGGGGTGTTGCCTCTTGGAAGTCAGAGCCCACTGGCTGAGTGTGCCTCATACAATGCTGAACCAGAAGACAAATCTGGATCTGAAAAGGACTGAAGGACCAAGCACACCTGGAGCATGGTAGAGAGCTTGCCATGCACTCACACCAAGTCTCGGACATGGTCTCCAGCGATGCATAGCCGCGGGTGTAACCGAACTTTTAAATTATTATTTATCACTTATTTATTACTAAATTCACTTATAACAAACACCAACAATTTCTTAAATATTAAACCTATAAATTCCTACAACCCCTTTAACCTATCCACTAAACCTATTGATAATCATAACAACTACTTTCATAACCTTTTAGAATGATACAGTCTCTGGGGCAGGTCCTCAGTCGTCAGGAACACAGTCTTTGTTGTAGATTCTTGAACGCACTTAGCAGTCCTTTTTCTGGATCTCTCAGATGCAGGTTCGTCAGGGTAAGTTGGTAATTGCAGTCTCACCTTAAATAAGGCTTCATGCTTTCTTCTCTGTGGGAGACCCCAACCGTCTGTCTGCAGGCCAACTTACTTCTTTTGAATCAGGAACTCAGCTGCTCTGCCTCAGTCCTTAAAGCCAGGCACAGTTTCGTTTAGGCCACTGATTGGACAGATCAAACCCCTCTAGGCAAAAGATGAGCCACAGGGTCTAGTCCTTGACCTTTTGGTGTCTTGCTCAGGCTTTCTTTGCTCACCGGCTTCTTTCTGCTTCAGGGAGAGAGCTGGCCATCAATGGCCAGCACTTTTTTCAGCAGGACTCTTGGAGCTCTCTAGTATCAGGGGCCTCTTCTTTTTCTGGGCTCCATGCACTGTCCTTAAATAGGAGGAACTCTGTTTCAGCTTAATTTGGGCTCCGCCCACTTAGCAGCTGAAAACAGTGTGAGACCAGATACTTTGTTTCTTCAAGTCCATTAAGTCTTTCCTGTTTTCCTGACTTCAACCTTGTTTTTCAGTCTATTGAGTCTTTCCTGTTTTTCAGTCTATTGAGTCTTTCCTGTTTTTGCTGACTTCATGCTGATAATGCTCTTCAGGCCCCAAATTAAGAGACAGTATCAGAAACTCCTACATATTTTCTAAATCTAATTTATCTAACCCCTATACCCGGGTGTAGTGTTGTGTGCCTGTAATCCCAGCACCTAGGAGGCAGAGGCAAAAATGAGCTTACTGCCACCTGGGCTACACAGTGATACTCTGACTCAAGAGAGCAAAATAAAAACGTGATACAAAATAATTTCAGGTAGTAAGAAAAAATCTGAGAGGTGTCTCAGTGGTTAAGAGCACTTACAGACTACCGGAGTTCAGTTCCCTGCACCCATGTGGGCAGCTCACAACCACCTGTAACTCCAGCTCCAGGGGATCCAACACCCTCTTCTGGCTTCTAAAGGCACCTGCACTCACATGCACATTCTCACACACAGATATCCCATATACTTACATAATTAAAAACAAAACTTGAGAAGGAAAACCAAATTTCTAATCTATATTGTCTGATTTTTGTGGGGGTACAATGCTAAAAATGAAAATTAAACATAAAATATCTGTATCACAGAACCAATTGGATTTCTTTACAAATTAATCTACTTCTGCAATTTTTTGCTTTTTTTTGTTTTTGAGGCACAGGCTTACAAAGTCCAGGCTGGCTTCAAACTCTATGTGTACCTGAAGGTGATACTGAACTCAGGGTCCTTCTGCCTCCACCTCCCATGTTGGGATTACAGGTGTGTACTGTCAAGTCGGCTTTATAGGGAGCGGTGGATCGAGTGCATGCATGCTCGGTGAGCTCCACCCAGTGACCCTCATGCCCAGGCTCTGTGTCTGCAATTTTCATGGACCATCCTTTCATCAACTTGCAACTTAAGCAATAATGCCCACAGCTGTCAACACTGTCTGACCTTATTAAAGCTGCCTAAGAACTCGGCAAGGCTGGGGTGTAGCTCAGAGGCACAGTGCTTGCCTTGCCTCTGAGCTACAAAAGGTTCTGGGTTCGATCACTAGCAATAACAGCAAAAAGTGGGCTGGAGAGATGGCTCAGAGGTTAAGAGCACTGGCTGTTCTTCCAAAGGTCCTGAGTTCAATTCCCAGCAACCACATGGTGGCTCACAACCATCTACATTGAGATCTGGTGCCCAGGCATATATGTAGAGCAAATACTGTATACATAATAAATAAATAAATGTTAAAAAAAAATAACAGCAAAAAGTAAAAGCTTGGCTTGTCACTTCCCATCCCGTGTGACTCAGGCCCTCAAGCGGCCCCTAGGCCTTTCATGTAGTATTTATTTAAGGCTCTGAGGCACTGAGCCATCTCTCCAGTCCCCCCAACCAACTCTTAAGGCAGAGAGAATATGAACACTGATCATTAGATTACTTCAGGGTATCAACTCTATGAGAGTTATGTATATAGGTCTCTGACATCAGTTTTAGAAGTGACCAGAGGGGCTGGTGGAGCAGTTCAATGGGTAAACGCTCCCTGACCAAAGCCCGAGTTTGATCCCAGGAAACCTGCAGAAAGCTGGAAGCAGAGAACTCATTGCACAAAGTTGTCTTATCACACCCATGCACACTGCATGCAACCAAGGCACGCATGCATCACACACACAGACACTAAATACTATAAACTTTTAAAAATGAATCTTGGGGCTGGCGCGGTGGCTCAGTGGCTGAGAGCATTTGCTGCTCTTGCAGAGGACCCCAGTTCCATTCCTAGCACCCACATGGTAGCTCACAGCCACCCTTAACTCCAGTTCCAGAGGATCAGACCCCCACACAACAGGCAAACATATATTCAGACAAGATAATCAAGCACATAATAGAAAGAGCGGCTGGGTGGTGATGGCGCACACCTTTAATCCCAGGACTCAGGAGGCAGAGGCAGAGAGATCTCTGTGAGTCTGAGGCTAGGCTGGTCTACAGAGTGAGTTCCAGGACAGCTGGGACTACACAAAGAAACTGTCTCGAAAACCTAAATGAAGATACACGCAGGAGGCTGGGAGAGATGGCTCAGTATTGAGCAATGCAGGCTGCTCCTCCTGAGGACCCAGGTTTGGCTCCTAGAATGCATGTGTGACTCCAGGGTTCCAGGGGATCGGCTGTCTTCTGACTGCTACAGTACCAGGTGTGCACGTGGTGCACACACACACACACACACACACACACAAACTAAAACTGAGCAAGATCTCCTGTTTAAAAAGGAATTGTGTACAGCTTTTACATTTCCAGGTTAAAATGTTATTCTCTGCAGTGACATCACTCAAGCATAGGGCCTGTGGACTTCCTTGGATTTTTTAAACAACTTACTGTGTGGTGTTTCACTGCACAGCCAACCACAGGTTGCTGAAGGAGGTAGGAGGTGCTTGGCACAGCTTTTCTCCTTGTGTGAGACACGGACATGTCACACACAGACTGTCCTCTTGAAGCTCCTCCCACGGGAAGACAGGGCTCTGCACGGACGGCCTTACCTTCACCCTCTCCTCCAGCATTCCAAGGCGAATGTTGCCTTTCAGGATTCTGTTGAGGACTCCATGCTTCTCATTTTCTAAACACTGAGCCTGAGGAGAGGGAGAAATGGAAGCATTACGCTAGCTTACACAGGAAGCTATGGATTTCTCTGATTGCAGCTTGCTGGCACAGCACTTGCCTAGCATTTGTGAGGCTCCGAGTTCAATCACTAGTTACACATAGGCACACACACTCACACAAGCACACACACTCACACACAGAGACACACACATACACCCACACACAGAGACACAGACACACACACTAAGTCACACACACACACATACACCCATACAGACACACACAGATACACATATACATTCACACAGGTACACACATACATAGACATACACGCTCACACATACAGACACAGACACATACACAGAGACACAATACACACACATTCAAATATACTAAGTCACAGACACACACACACACACACACACAATGTTTACAGAGAGCATACCCACTTACCAACAAGTTCCACTCTGTCTAATTCCACCTGCCCCACTTGGACCCCTCACTCCCTGAGGGGCTGTGGGCAGAGCTTAGACAAGGGCTAAGGACCAGCAGTGACAGAGACCACATCAAAGGGGGATCTGGGGCCCCTCAGAGCAAGCTGTTAAGAGCTTTGGAACACAGCTCTCTCCTGGAGGCACACCATTCCTACAGTGGTTTGAATAAGAAGCGTTCCCCAACAGACTCAGGTATTTGAAGTCGATCCCCAGTTGGCAGTACTGTTTGGGGAAGTTACGGAACCTTTAGAAGGTGGATCCTTGCTGCAGGAAGTATGTCACTGGGTGTGAGCCTGAGAGTTTAGACTCTCACCCCACTTCCAGTTCACTCTGCTTCCTGTGTGTGCCTGAGATGTGATCTCCCAGCTTCCTGCTGCCCTGCTGCCATTATGGACTCTTCCTTCTGTGAGTAGCTTTGGTCATGGTTCCTTCAGTGGTGTTCAAACAATAAACACTGTCGTAAAAGCAAGCTTGTGTTTTGGCTAATTTGATCACAACAAAATATAAGGGAACAACATCAGTCCAACACGGCAGAGAGCATACCCAAGAGGGATGCCATCTAAAGCCAAGGAGTACGCACTGAAACCCAGACAGGAAACAAGTTCCCACACACCGTCAATGGCTTCAGCTGCTACAGCTAAAGAGAAAGGCGTGGGGTGCCTTCCCTCTAAGGCAGTCTAGTGGTGGCAGTTGGGCTTTTACAACGAAGAGAGCGGACAGAGAAAGTTAAGCAACTTGCCCCAAACCACAGGAAGAAGCACCAATTGGCAATTACCATGTCTGCTCCTCTGACCACTGTGTCTCCCTCAGGAAGGGATACACTGAAGTAGGGGAACCCAGATAAGGGTCTTGTGACCACCGGCCATCAGTACTCACTGCCCAGAGCCAGAGTGGAGGCCTTTCCTAAAGACTGCAAGGGGTGGGAGGGTCATGAGACCCCAGAGACCAGCAGGGAAGCCAATATCACCTCAGTGTGTGACACAATTCTGTGAGCGCCCCACAGCTTCCATGCACCCCTAGTCCTCGTGTGGCTGCAGGGACGTGGTGTATCAGTCCTGCTGACAATGGAGCCAGGCGCACAGCAGCACCTCTGCGCACACCCAGGGTTGGCACAGTGCTCTGGCCTTTGGGCATTGAACAACTCAAACCTGTCAACTTGCAAATTAAATACACACACAGAGTATGTGGCTTCTGCTGATTTTCATGCCTGACCCTCAAAGCTGAGGTGTGAACTTGGGAAGTAT
Organism: Lophiomys imhausi; assembly: GCA_907164525.1. Lineage (NCBI taxonomy): Eukaryota > Metazoa > Chordata > Mammalia > Rodentia > Muridae > Lophiomys > Lophiomys imhausi. The sequence continues at coordinate 1,728,711 of CAJQZJ010000148.1, read as the reverse complement.
CCCACCGCACCTCAAGAGACTGTGATACTAAGTAGGATGGAGGGACAGCGATCCCCACGTGTCCTGCCCTGGAGAGAGCATGGTTTACTGTGACACTTGCGGAGGGCCAGTGCTGGGAAGGTACGCCACATGAGCGTTTGCTCAGCACGGCTAATGAGCTTTTGCTTGCCCTCTCAACAGCCCAGTGGACACGTGGAGGGAAGGGGCGCATGGCTGGGCACATTCAGCATTGTGGCCACGACAGCAACTTTGCAGAAGCCTGACTCAGAAGATTTGAGTGGCTTCAAGGTTCTACCTCACTGGGTCAAAGTCAGGGAGGATTTAGAAGCTGCCAGTAATGGGGCCCGTGAGATGGCTCAGTGGGTACTCAGTGGAACCCAGAACGCTGTTTTCTGGCTGCCACTCATGTGCAGTGACACACCCCTGCACAGGGACAACAAATTACACTTTTTAAATTGCCAGTGATGTACAATGAGACTTATCGGACCCCTGCCAGCTACTGTCATATAGTGAAAAATGCCTTGTAATGCAAGTACAGATAATATCAAGACACATCCAATTAGCATTTCTTTTATTAAAAGTAAGTAGAAATACCCCCCTCAACCTCCCCACTATTTCTACTAAAACCTCTGCCCACTGCCCTGGGGAGGAACTTCTTAGCACTTCCCAACAACCCCTCCACCGCTCATCTCTGACTCCTGATGTCCCCTTGTGTCTCTCTCAGAACACTTGCTAACCTCTGCCTCCTAATTTGACAGGCCAGCAACTTTGAGTCTGAAAGCTGATGCATGCTTATACACAGGGAAGTGTTATGTGTCCAGAACACACAGAAGAGAAAATTCAAATAAGTAAGAAGGCTTGTAAAAAAAAACGTCACCTGGAAGTCCGCCCCTGGAGGCCACTCACTGTCAGAGCTTGGGGGAAATCTACCAGACCTTTCTCAGTGCACATGGTTGACACAGAGAGCGGCTGTCTTCTTCCACCACACAGTCTGCTGCAGACATCTTTTTGAATCAGGGTGGAAATGTCTAGAACCGTGCCAGGTTCTTGCTGGCTGTGCGCCGCTCCAGCATCTAGGACACCGATAATTGACTTAATTCCCTTCCCTGCTACTACATCTGTAGGTGTTCTCTATCTAATTCCAGGAGTCTTGTTCTCTCGCCCTCCCTTAGTGCCGGGAACCAAACCCAGGGCCCTGCCCACATGGGGCATGCACTGACCACCAAGCTGCACCTCCACTATGCCTATGATTCTCAGGACTCATAAGCCAGTGGGAACTATTCAGGCAGTGACTGCAGTAGTATCATTGTCCCTGCCACTGCGTGACAGACACAGGCACCACCACACCTGGCCCCTTTAGTTCACTTTCTAAAATAACATTTGCTGCTATTCAGAATTTCTGGTTGATTTTCTTTAAAACATGTTTTGGTTGAGTTATAATCCCAGTACTGGGGAGGCTATGGCAGAAGGATCACAAGTTTGAGGCCAGCCTAGGCTGTGCAGCAATACCTTGTCTCAAAAAAGAAGCACTTGGTAGGCAGAGGCAGGCGGATCTCTGTGAGTCTGAGGCCAGCCTAGTTTCAGGACAGCCAAAGCCACACAGAGAAACCCTGACTTGAAAAACTAAAAAACTAAAAAATTCTTGCCCATGGTTAAAGAGAAAATTTTGGAGAATTTGGAAGTGTGGTTGAAATCCTAAAATAGGAAGTTTTTTTTTTTTATAGATTTGCTTTAAGATTAGTCTTAAAATACATTTGCATATGAAGCTTAAATTTACATAAACTTGAGGAAGCTCACCAAATACTTAAGACTGTCTCGTTCCTTGGTGACGTTTTCTGCCAAGCCCACCAGGTTTGCCAGGTACTGGTGGGCAGACATCTCCTTCCCCATGGATTTTTCTACTTGCTTTCTGAGGACATCAATTTTCTTTTGGTATCGTCTGCAGAGGCCCCAGTGGTGGAAAAAGAAAACCTGTGAGTCTATGTAGCTTGGGCAGAGAGAATATATGTATACAAAACCAGTGCATATAACATTTACACACATACATATATATATATATATATATATATGTGTGTGTCCCGTTACTACATCTGTAAGTGATCTCTAGCTAACTCTAGTAGTTCTATCCTCTCCCTGCCGCCCTTGTTTTTTGAGGCAGTTTCACTACACAGCTCTCGCTGTCTTGGAAATCACTTTGTAGACCAAGCTGGAGTCAAACTCACAGAGATCCCCATGCTGGGATTAAAGGTGTATGCCCACCACGCTTGGCTCTACCAATTAATATTTAAAGACTACACTCAGCCCTAGGCATAGCCATGGCTGGGCTCGAAGGCACACGGCCCTGGGTCCAAGACCCTAACACCACAGAATGAATTAGTTAAATGCTCAGCAAGACACATCTGCTTTTAAGTTCCAAGAAGTAAATGACTTGGATAATAAAATAAACCAGGTGTAATGACTGAGTCCAAATCCAGTTAATAGGACTCAGAAGCCAATTGTGCTGCTGCAGCTCCAGTCGGGAGGCTGACCCAAGAAGACTGTGTATACAGGGCACCCCGGGTACAGTGGGTAGAGTTCTAGGCCAGCCTGGTCTACAATGTGGGTCCTGTCAAAACAAAGAGACAAAATAGGACTCACAAAATACCTACCAATGACTCAGCTAATTAAATATTATTCTCCTAACTCTTTGACTCATGTTCTAAAAGATATTTTTAAAAATGGGATCCAGGAATGAAGGTAGGAGGCAGTGTGGTAGTATGCATGTGTGTGTGTGTGTGTGTGTATGTATATGTGGGTGTGCCTGTGTGTGTGTGTGTGTGTGTGTGTGTGTGTGAACGTTAGTGTATATATGTGGATGTGCGTATGTGCATGTGGGTGTGCACATACATGCATGACATTCTCAAAGAATTAAAGATAGTCCAAAAAATAAATGTATGTGTGTGTGTGTGTGTGTGTGTGTGTGTGTATATATATATATATATGTATATATGGAAACTGGGATGTAGTAATAAAAAGCAGGCTTTAGCTGGGTGTGGTGGTGCACACCTTTAATCCCAGCACTCAGGAGGCAGAGGCAGGTGGATCTCTGAGTTCGAGGCCAGCCTGGTCTACAAAGCAAGTCCAGGACAGCCAGAGCTGTTAAACAGAGAAACCCTGTCTCGAAAAAACAAAACAAAAAAAAAAAAAAAAAGCAGGCTTTGAGGAGGTGGTTAGGAGGCCATCTAGAGTCTAGGGGTGCCATGTATCTGAACCACAGACTTGAGGGTATAGGTCCATAGAAAAGCTTTTCTTACATTTCTGGTCTGATATCTGTCCCTTTGGCTATTATTTTCCATTTTATTGCCCCTATCAGAGAAAGCAAAGCTACAGAAAATAAAAGGGAGAGAAAAGCAAAATGAAATGCTTTCCACGCGTGTGCACACGGGGCACCTGTTTGTCTTGCGTGTGTGCTGCAGCTCATCCTCCAGGGCTCTGTTTCTGGTGGCCCAGCTGCTCTTCTCCAGAAGCAGGCTCTGCTTCTGCACCTGCAGAGCTGTCAGCTTTCCCATCAGCTCCTCCATCTCAGCACTGTCTTTTTCTTCTTCCTTTTGCAACTGGCTGAAGGGCAAGAAACGGCAGACACATATGTACAATGACACATGCATAGCGCATGTGTGTACAGTGCAGCCCGTGTACAGTGAACCCGTGTACAGTGTGTTGTGGGTCCCTGTGCACAGTCACCATGGCTGTAGTGTGCTCATATATAATCAACTGGGACTAAAAGGAAGCAGATGACCAACAGCCAGATTCCAGGCCCTGGTGTATACCAAAAAACAAAAAGCAGCAAAAATAAAACAAAAGCTGAGCAATGCATCACATAGAAGCCTCAGGCACCCTCACCTTTTTAGTTCATTGACAACTGATGTATGGACATCCATTGCGATCTTGTTATCCAGTTGTGCTTTGAGCTCTTGGCATCTGGCCTGTAAGCTTCCCAACTGCTCCTTGCTTTCCATCAGCTGCTTTTCCTGGTCCTGAACCTTTGCCTCCAGGAGTACAAGTTGTTTAGTCAGCTTAGAAACTGGAAAGAAACAAGATGAAGACTTGGTACAGAAGACTGATTAAAATAGACTATTAGCCAGGCATGGTGATGTACCTGGGGGTCTGAGGCAGGAGGGTCACGAGCTCTAGTGAGGCTAGGCCACATAGTGAAATCCTATCTCAAAAATCTGTCTTAAAAATAGAAGGGAGGCCAGGCAGTGGTGGTGCACACCTTTAATCCCAGCACTTGGGAGGCAGAGGCAGGCGGATCTTTGCGAGTTCGAGGCCAGCCTGGTCTACAAAGTGAGTCCAGGACAGCCAGGGCTACACAGAGAAACCCTATCTCGAAAAAACAAAAAAAAAAAAAAAAAAATAGAAGGGAGAAGTCAGGCAGTGGTGGCACACGCCTTTAATCCCAGCACTTGGGAGGCAGAGGCAGGTGAATCTCTGAGTTCGAGGCCAGCCTGGTCTACAGAGTAAGTCCAGGACAGCCATGGATACAAAGAGAAACCGTGTCTTGAAAAACAAACAAACAAACAAATGAAGAAGAAAAGTAGGGCTACAGCACTCAATGATATGGTATTTGCCTATCTTGCCTAAGGCCCTAGATTGATTACTATTAAAAAAAATCAGTCAGCTCACAAAAATGATCTTCTAAGGCTAGGGATGCAGCTCAGCTAATAAAGGGTTTATTTTGAATAATGGAGTCCTGGGTACAATCCCTAGCACTGCATACAACAAACAAACAAAAACAAACAGACAGACTCAGCAGACTTGGCAAGACATGTCTGTCATCAGCACTTGGGAGGCAGGAGGAGGATCAGATGCACAGGTTTATTCTTAGCTGTACAGGGACTTTGAGGCCAGACCTTGTTTCAAAACAAACAAAAACAATAAAAAAAGGAAAAAAAATTTAAAACTCTGTTGGAGAGTTTTAAGTTAATACCAAAGGCCTTACACACAGAAATTCACTTAACATGACATTAATATGTCCAGTGAGCAATTACACACACACACACAGTGTCTACATCTATAACAAAACATGTATGTAGACACTCTTCCTTATCATGCTACCCTAGACTATGTGTTGTAACAGCTATTTACATAGAATTCATATCACATTAAGCTTTATAATTAATCTAGAGCTGATTTTTAGCATGCAGCAGGATCTGTGTACGCTATATGTGGGTATACCGCAGCATTTTATAGAAGGGACTTATAAGTCCACATATTTTGGTATCCATTGTGTGTTTCTGTCTGTCTACTGGGTACTCTAAGACTTTACTCAGTGCAATATTTAGTGGGACATGAATCTAGCCTCCAAGAAACTGACTTCCCAAATACTGCAGTTGCTAATCATACACAGATGTGCAAGCATGTATTATGATTTGTTTCTAACTGAAAGAATTTCAACATGATCACAGACACCATGCTAATGGTGCAGTACGCCAGCTGGGCACGTGAAGACACTGCCACTGGGAACATGATGGGGTGAAGCTTTGAATCCTCCCCTCTATGACAACATGGAGTTGAATTGAGGGAGTGACAGTCCCAGGGAAATGGACTCAGTTACATGGGTCAGAAGCGCCTGAGCCTCAAAGGTCCCTGGCGCAAGCTTGTGGAGGGAATTCTCTTAGGACTCTGTAAACACAGCCTGGTTATCAGACACCTGGAACCAAGGCTCAGTAATTCAGCTGCAACAGAGGCAGGGAGTTGTTACATGAGCCAGGCAGTAGAAATAGGGAGGCTCACAGGGATCAGGCAAGATGGCCTGCTTCATACTCCTGTCCTGTGACTCTTGTCTTCAAGAAGTAAGGGGGTGCCACCATTTTGGGGGGCTCATATTTAGTTTTAATCAAAGCAAGAGGAAAAACTCTCAACTTGACTCATTTTGAAGACCCCTGTCATCTGGTACAGTAGCAACAGGGAGGGACACACTGGAAGAAAGGATATTTATGGGAAGTCCGGGAGAACCGGAGAACCACAGAGACGTAACCAATGGTGTCCTTAGCCCCAGGAGTGGGGGTGCTATTATCCTTGCACTGGAGAGAGGTACAGGTGGCAGAACTGTGATTTTAAAGGTACTCTGGGCTCTGTGGCAAGTTCAGGCCAGCCTGGGCTACACAGCAGACCCAGCCTCAACACCCTAGAGTTAGGAATGTCTGGGGATTTGAATATGAATGGCCCCCATTAGGTTCATATATTTGAGTGTCCAGTCACCAGGGAGTAGCACTATTTGAAAGGATTAGAAGGATTAGGAGATGTGGCCTTGTTGGAGGAACTGTGTCACTAGGGGTTGGCTTTGAGATTTCAAAAGTCCACACGAGGCCCAGTGTCTGTCTGTCTCTCTGTGTGTGAGTGTGTGTGTATGTGCGTCTGTGAATCAGGTCATAAAGCTCTCAGCTATTGCTCTAGCACCATGTGTGTGCCACCATGCTCTCTGCCATGATAATAGACTGATCTCTGAGACTGTAAGCAAGCCTCCAGTTACATGCATTCTTTTATAAGAATTGCCCTGGTCATGCTGTCCCTTCACAGCAGTAGAACAGTGACTAAGACGGGATGTAAGTAAACACAAAAGTGCTTCTTTGCATACAGGGGGTGGCAGAAGCTGGGGAACGGGGAACAGCAAATTTCTACTTTTTGTCCAGTCAATAAATATCTGGGAGCTGGGCGTGGTGGTGCATGTCTTTAACCTCAGCACAAGAGAGGCAGAGGCAGGTGGATCTCTGTGAGTTCGAGACCAGCATGGTATACAAAGGGAGGCCAGGACAGCCAGGACTACACAGAGAAACCCTGTCTCCAAAAAAAAAAAAAAAAAAAAGCTAATTAATTAATTAATTGATACCTGGGAAAACAGTCTCAGGTTGTTTCAAATACCTCATTCTGTAACTGTTCCCACTTCTCAGGCACTATCCTACCCTAAAGCCACTTCAGCTGATCCTACAAGGGATCAGAGAATACATGGGCTGACTGTAGAACAACTGTGAGAATGCAACAGACACATCAACTCACAATTCTGAGAAATACGCTGTCCCGCCCTGTTTCCTGGCCACCCTCACCACTCACCTTCTTGGAGGTGCTCCTGGTGGATGTCCCTGGCTTTCACTTGCTGGATCTCCAACTGCTCCAGCAACAGCTTGTTTTCATCTAGAACCAGCTCTGCTTGAGCCTGGAGCTGCCTCCTACGATGGAGTCAAAAGATGAAAGACTGTCCTCAGGTTCTGAGAGGTCACAGAACACTCCCTAGTGGGGTCAACAGTGAGGCAGGTTTTAGTGTCCACCATGTTAGTGACCCAGCAAATGCTGCCACGTGCCAGGAATGAGGCAAAGGGCGGCAATAATGCAGGAATGATGGCCGCATTAGCAAAGGCAAGAGGTGACAACTCATGGACGCACGAAGGCAGACGAGGACAGAGCACTGCCGTGTACGTGATAAGCACGGGAGACAATCACAAAATGGCCAGTTTTGTTTCCTACAAAGAAGCATCCAATCCCTGCACCCAAATGATTGTTTTGAAATCCACGTGACATTTTTGGATACTGGAAGGTCCCATTTTATTTTGAAACCATTCATTACAATCAGTAGCAGCCACACTTACAAGTCCCAGCATTCTTGAGGCTGAAGCAGGAGGTCTGCTGAGTCCAATATTGGGGGCAGGTCCCATCATTGTGAGACTCTTATCTCACAAGAACTAAAAATAAAGGGCTGGAGAGATGGCTCAGTGGTCAAGACCACTGGCTGCATTTCTAGAGGACCTGGGTTCAATTCGCAGCACCCACATGACAGCTCACAGCCGTCTGTGACTCCAGTCTCCAGAGCACCTGACGCCCGCTTCTGGCCTCTAAGGACACCAGGCACTCACATGGTATGCAGACAAAATAACCACGCATATTAAACAATATTTTTAAATAAATATATCTTTCTAAAAAAATCACGACGACCAACAACAAAAAACCAGGTTTAGTGCTATAAGAATGTCGGCTCTGGGGCTGGAAAGATGGCTCAGCGGTTAAGAGCGCTGACTGTTTTTCCAAAGGACCCGGGTTCAAATCCCAGCACCCACATGGCAGCTCACAACTATCTGTAA
>CAJQZJ010000148.1:1680919-1706699 GCA_907164525.1 Lophiomys imhausi | reverse complement strand
GGGTAGAGAGAATCTCTTTTACATTGTACGGAAGCATCATCTGTCAATAAAAAGCTGATGGCCTATTAGCTTAGGCAGGAAATAGGAAGTGGGAAACCTAGGAGAAAGAGAGGATTCTGGGTCAGAGTCAGGTGCATGAAAAGAGATTTGCCCTGAACTCTAAGGAAGGAAGACACATGAAGCACAGGAGAGATAACCAGCCATTTGGCACGCAAAGAATAGAATAAATGGGATATAAGTTATGAGCTAGTTGGGGAAAGAGCCAAAGCTTTGGCCTACGTGTTTATAAATAATAATAGAGTCTCAGAGTCATTTTTCCAGGAGCTGCGCAAGGGTGGAAAAACGCAACATTACAGATGGCAGCCCCAACGACACACTAGGAAAAACAAACGGGTGGGGCAACAGAATGACTACAGAGCAAGGACGACAGCTGCTCATGTGCTCTGGGTAGTTTACCATGGGTAACATGAGGAGAAGCTTGGAACATGGAGCTCACCTGGCTCCTGTGAGGCACAGCATAGGCAGCATCTCGGCCATCTCCCACATCCTTCCAGGTGCTGGACTCTGACCCCCTGCAGCTGGTTGACGCCTGTGTCTCAGCATCCTCATCCTCCCTGTAGCCTAACATCTCAAAGGATGGTAAGGAGGGTCTTTTTGGCTCATTCTGCCAGTTTCGCCTGTGTTAGGTCATTAACAAATAAAACAGAGCAAACAAGATCTCACTTTGGGCCCAGGCTGGCCCAAACCCACAATCTCTGCCTTAGCCTCCCGAGTGCCGGGATTACTGGCACGCACCACTCCACCAAGCTCTGTCTCCAAGACCGTGCTTAAAAAGTTTATAATAGTTAAATACATGGAGGCTGAATAAAAGCAGCACCTGCTCTCTCTGTCCTCGGTCCCTGAGTATTTCTTACACTTGTTTCCACACTCATATTCCATAAACACAGAACTCATCTTGCTATTAGTATTTTTAAAGAGATGTATTTTTATTTATGTGTGTGCACACATGTATGTGTATTTCAACATGAACACAGGTGTTAGAGGAGGCCAGAAGAGGGTGCCGGATTTCCCTGGACTGGAGTTAAAAGAGGTTGTGAGTGGCATAACATGAGGGTCAGGAGTTGAACCTGGGTTTTCTGGAATAGTAGCCAAAGTTCTTAACCTCTGAGCCATCTTTCCACATCTGCTATTAGTAAAGCTTTATTTATTTATTTGTTCAGTTACATGTGTGTGTGTCTGTGTGTAGGTGAATACTTATGAGTGCAGGTGCCCATGGAGACCAGAGGCATCAGACCACCCCCAGAATAGGTGTTACAGGTGGTTGTGACCTGCCTCATGTGGGTGCTGGGAACCAAACTCAGTCTTCTGCAAGAGCACTACACGCTGCATGATGTATTTTTGTTTTTTTGAGACAGGGTTTCTCTGTTTTCCCTGGCTGACCTGGACTCACTTTGTAGACCAGGCTGGCCTTGAACTCACAGAGATCCACCTGCCTCCCAAGTGCTGGAATTAAAGGCGTGCGCCACCACACCACACCAGATTCTTAACTGCTGAGCCATCTTCTCCTGCCCTTTCTTTTTTGTTGTTGTTGATGGTGGTTTTTGAGACAGGGTCTCACTAAATAGCCCTAGCTGGACTGAAACTTGTTATGTAGATCAGGCTGGCTTGCCTCTGCCTATATGTTCGGATTAAAGTCATGCACCATTACACCCAGCAACCAGTAAGATCTTACAGTCAACATTTTGAATGGTATACATTTTCTAACATTTTGAATGGTATATTTTTATAACACATGGATGATGTGGTGGTTTGAACAGGTTTGGCCCCTTAGATTGATGTGTTGGAATTCTTGGCCATAGGGTGTGATAGTATTAGGAGCTGTGGACTTATTGGAGGAGGTGTGGCCTTGTTAGGTGAAGTGAGTCACTGTGCAGCAGGCCTTTGAGGTCTTAAATGCTCAAGCTGTGCCCAATGTGAAAACATCCAGTCTCCTTAGTGCCTATGGATCAAGATGAAGAACTCTCAGCGCCTTCTCCAGCACCATGTCTTCCTGCACTGCCATGTTTCCCACCATGATGGTAATGAACTAAACCTCTGAAACTGTAAACCAGACCCAAAATAAATGTTTTCTTTTATAAGAGTTGCCTTGGTCATGGTGCCTCTTCACAGCAATGAAACCCTAACTAAGACAGATGATTAAAAGAAAAAATGTTTCACTTGGGGGCATGCCTCAGTGGTATAGCTTTTGCCGAGTATGTAGAAGGACCTAGGGCTGATCCCTTAGGACTGCAAAATAACAACTTTTGTTGTTTTGTTTTTGTTTTGAGACAGGATCTCACATAGTCCAAGCTGGCCTGAAATTTATTATCTAGCCAAGGACAGCCATGAACTCCTGATCTTTCAACTTCCATCTCACATACACTAAGATTACAGATGCTGCAATTCCCAGTCCCCCTAGCTCCGACCCACCCCCCTAAAAAAGGAATTTACCTTCTAAGTTCCTAGCTTAGAAGGACGTGGCAGTCACTCCTTTCACCCCATGGGCTCTGGCTGTGCTCTAGGACTTGAACCAGTGGCTGTACTGAAGCCCTTCCTTCTCTCTGATCTGTTTCAGGGCTGCCTAGCGGATTCACAAGCACTGGTCACCACTGAACTGAGTCACCCCACACTAAGAAAAACTAGCTACATTCAAAATGGACTCAAGATTTTGTTTTCTCTTTCACTTTGATACTGGTCCAGCTATGTCATCCAGGTCAGGCCTGAATTCCCAGGTTCATCCTCCTGCCCCAACTTCTAAGACAGTTGAGACTGGAGCCACTGTGACTGGCTAGAGTCAGGATTGAAATGTAAAATCCCATGGCGCACTGCTGTAACTGGCTGCCTGGGAGCCTAAAGCATGAGGCCATCCTGGTGTATACAGAAAAAAATAAAGGAACAATTAATGTCCTTGTCAGTGCCTCTTGGACACAAGTGATGAAAACCTGGCGACTGCAATCACCATGTGGCCCCATACATGGCGGCCATGCTGAGCTGCCCTCTACTGCCCTGAGAACATGCACAGCTGAAACATGTCCCTACCGTAGCCTCAGCTCTGAAGTGGTGGCATAGGGCTCGATCAAGCTGTCCTTTTCAACGCAAGAGGCATTACTCTCAGACCGGGATCTCTGGCGAGGCTGGGGAATGGCAACTGTCTGTCCAGTCAACGTGGTTGCCAGGATAGCTGCAGCCAGAGCAGACCTAGAACAGAGACATCCCACAGAGGCACTGAGCAAGCAGACCTGGAACAGAGACATCCCACTGAGCAGTGGAGATTCAAGCTGCAGGCTGAACTGACGGAGTTAACCTTGTCCACTGCGGCCCCTGAATACTGTGACAGCTTGCACACAGATCATGATACCCATCGGAGAGCTAACCCCACTTAGCTCTCACATTCACTGGATTAACCAAATTTGTGTAGTTCATTTTTACAGCAATTATATGATTTGCAAAGACTTTATCTAGCCCAGTGGTTCTCAACCTTTCTAGAGCTCTGACCCTTTAATACAGTTCCTCATGGTGTAGTGACCCTCAATGATAAAATTATTTTGTTGTTATTTCATAAATGTAATTTTGCTACTGTTATGAATCATAATGTAAATATCTGACATGCAGGATATCTCATATGTGACCCCCCCCAAAGAAGTCACGACCTATAGGTTGAGAGCTGCTATTTAGTAGTAAGTGATACCAGGATGCCAATCTACATAGTCAGCATACAAAGCCTATATTCAAATAGTTTCTTATTAAAGTGAAAGATCAGAATGAAATAAAAGAGTGAGATATAAGAAGTCTTAAGCCAGGTATGGTATCACACATCTTTGATCCCAGCTCTTGGGAGGCAGAGGCAGGTGGATCTTTGGGAGTTGGAGGCCAGCCTGGTCTATATGGTGAGTTCTAGACAAGCTTGGACTATATACTAAGACCCTGTCTTTAAAAAATACATAAATATGCCGGGAGTGGTGCACACCTTTAATCCCAGCACTTGGGAGGCAGAGGCGGGTGGATCTTTGTGAGTTCAAGGCCAGCCTGGTCTACAAAGTGAGCCCAGAACAAAGAGGGCTACATAGAGAAACCCTGTCTCGAAAACAAACAAACAAAAATACATAAATAGCCAGGTGTGGTAGTGCATGCCTTTAATCCCAGCAATCATGAGGCAGAGACAGGTGGATCTCTGTGAGTTTGAAGCCAGTCTGGTCTACAAAGCAAGTCCAGGACAGCCAGAGATACAGAGAGAACCCCTTCTTGAAAAAAACCAAAAACTAAAAATCAAAACAAAAAAATTTAAATATAAACACACACACACATACTGACTTATAATGATGAAAAGACACATCAATTAAACATGTCTGTGTTTCCAGTGCAAACTGGCCAGCCAGCCTAGCCCAAAGGTAAGCTTCTGATTCAGTGCAAGACCTGTCTCAGATCAGTAAAACTAAGAACAGAAGAAGACGCCACCTGACAAACTGCATACTCACATGTATGTAAACCACACATGCACACACTAAAAACCCACAAATCCAAAACAAAGTGAGAAACTCCAGCACTCACTGAGCACCACTGTGTTACTGGTCTCAATTTTTAGGTTTGCCCTTGTTCATAGACCCGACACCTTCACTCTTAGAATGTCTTAAGTATATTGCCTTCTGCCCTTGGTTCTTGAAGCAGCTGAGCAGCTCCAGAGAGACAGGGTGAAAGGTGGCCTTTTATTATTTACAGCCAGCCTTTCCAACACACCTGAGCTTAGAACAATGACGTGAATTTGGTAAGTCCCTAGATAACCAGGGGATGAGGAGTTGGTTGCCAGTGGATTCCTTCCAGTGCTCAAAGGGAGGAAACTTTCTGTTCCATCCCCTAACCCTAGGGCAGGGAGGGGGGGGGAGCAGGGCCACTGGAGGCAATGACTAGTGTCAAGCATGCATCAGCTGTGCGTACACAATGACGCTTCCATATGCAGACCAGGCCCTGGCTTCTACCGTCAGTGCATGTTCCCCAAAAATGAGTACTGTGGGAGCCTGTAGGTGGAGGGCAGCCTGCAGATGGAGGAGAGCCTGCAGATGGTGGGGAACCTGCAGATGGAAGGGAGCCTGCAGGTGGAGGGGAGACTGTAGATGGTGGGGAGCCTGCACAGAATATATCAGTACCAAAGAAGATCAAACAGGAAGTGGCACTCTGAAGTGGGATTAGTTCTCACTGATGGCTAATAACCAAATCAACGTATCATACAGACTAAAAACAGACTAGCAGTGGACTGCAGAGATGGCTCAGTGGTTAAACAACACATACTGTTCTTGCAGAGGATATGAATTTGGTTCCCAACACCTACACTGAGTGGTTCACAACTACCTGTAATACCAGCTCCAGGGGACTCAATGTCTTCTTCTGGATTCCAAGGGTACCCATCCAAGTATACACATGTTCACACCCATGCACATGCAAAGGCATATACACATAGTTTATAAATATTTGTTTTTCTTCTCTGGTAGCCTTAGCTATCCTGGAACTTGCTCTGTAGACCAGGCTGGCCTCGAACTCAGAGAGATCCGCCTGCCTCTGCCTCTCAAGTGCTGGGATTAAAGGCATGTGTCCCCACCACCTTTTTAAAGGATAACAACAACAACAAAAAAAAAAAAATCAGGGGCTGGAGAGGTGGCTCAGAGGTTAAGAGCACTGGCTGTTCTTCCCAAGGTCCTGAGTTCAATTCCCAGCAACCACATGGTGGCTCACAGCCCTCTACAATGAGATCTGCCTGGGCATATATGTAGAGCAAATACTGTATACATAATAAATAAATAAATAAATAATCAAATAAACAAACAAACAAACAAATAAATAAATAAAATAAATAAATGTTTAAAAAAAAAATCAGACTAGCTAGGCATGGTGGCTCATACTTATAAACTCAGCTCTTGGGAGGCTGAGGCAGGAGGACTACTTTGAATGCAAGGCCAGCTTGGGCTACAAAGCAAGACCCTACAGAAAACAAAACAAACAAACAAAAAAGTCTAAAGTTTTCCAGAGTCTAAAATCTTGGCAGATATAGGCAGTGGTCCCAGGAATGAAAAGAGTTGCCTGTCTGGTACACAGAACACTAAGGGGTTAGGAACACCAGTTCCTGGCAAGGAATATGTTCCTTCCTTTTAACACAAAGTAGTTCTTTTTTTGTTTGTTTGTTTTTTAAGACAGGGTTTCTCTGTGTAACAGTATTGGCTGCCTTGGAACTTGTTTTGTAGACCAGGCTGGCCTAGAACTCACAGAGATCCTCCTGCCTCTGCCTTCCAAGTGCTGGGATTAAAGGTGTGAGCCACCACACCCGGCTAAAGTAGTTCTTTTTTCTTACCTTTCCTTTTTTTAAAAAACATGTATTTATTATTATAAAGTAGTTCTTTTAAAAGGCAAAATTGTATCCAGAAAGAAATCTTTGTGCAATTCTCCTAAAAGCACATTTAACCTGAATGGGCACGTAGCTGAGACGTAAGAGCATATATATGTTTAGCATGTGCAAAGTCCTGGTTTCCATTCCCAGGAAGAAAGAAAGAGGAAGCAAGCAAGGAAGGAGTAAACTCGGTGCTTCATATTTAATAAGCACCAACTGTATTCAATCCTCAAATCTGAGATCCTACAGTGAAGGAGACAGACCCCAAGCAAGTCCATTATTCCTCAGAGAAGCGAGATTAAGCGTATCTCGGAACAGTGGTAAATACTACAAAAGGTATGAGGCTAGCCCCTCTACTTGCAACCTCTTGGCCAGTGTGATCAATTCCAGGTTCAGTACTTGATGGTCAAGGACAGCAGTGACCCTTGGTGCCACTGATCTTGAGACTCACCTGGGTCTCTCTGGAGATGGGTTGGGGCTTCGGGGAGGAGGTGTGCGTGGCACAGCTGGTTTTGGAGCAATGCTGGCTGCTGGGAGGAAGCCATGGATGATGTGATTCTGCACAAATGAAAGCCAAAGCAGGTCACTGGGAGGAAGAAATCACCTGGGTCCTGTCCCACCATCACCTCCCAAGCTGAGGCCACACCAGGGATCCAGTCCTACCAAGAGTCCCTCTCAACACCGAGTGCATTATGAGGCATACCTTTGGGTGTCTGTGTGAGGGCTTCTCCAGACAGGGTTAACTGAGCTGGGATAACCTATCCTAAATATGAAGAGAACCAACTCATGGGGCAGGGGACTCAAACTGAAGAAAAGTGGAAAAGTTGAGCACCATCATTTTTCTTTCTTAGCTTCCTGGTCTGTTGAGGTGTGAGTAGGCACCCACTGGACACTCCTGCCACCAAGGAGCTGCCCACTGCCACACCTTCCCCACTATGATGGACTATGTTCCCTCAAAACCATGAACCAAAATAAAAGCTCTACTCCCGTAGGTTGCTTCTTGTCAGGTAGCAGCCAAGAAAGGTAATCAATACACTGCCCATTATCTTCCAGGCTTCCGACACACAACACTGTCCCCAGTGAAGTCACCCAGGTCTTCCCCCTCCTGAGCAACAGGTGCCTTTCTTATCTTTATCAACCCTGGAACTATCACTAAGCACACTGACTCACATCTGATAGGAGCTTCACTCCACGTGCCTTGTCTCAAAGAGGCACAGAAAGGAAAATGAAGTCCACCATATGATGAAAATCAGAGGGGACCCCCACCCCACTTTAAGTAACTGGGCAGAGGGGTTTCTCAAGTTTCTGAACCCTGTCCAATCTTTATTTTCTGAGCATCAGTCACTCACACCTACTAGAGGCAGGATGCCATGACAACAATGAAGACACTGTCTTCATCCTCAGGACCACACAGTGGAAAAATATCCACACAGCTGTCATAGAACACAGAATCATGAGAAAAGCCAAAGGACAAGAAAAATAAAAGTAGCCTAAGGAGAGGAGGGTTCCTTTGAGTTTTTTTGTTTTGCTTTTTTTTTTGAAGATTTATTTATGTGTACGAATGTTTTGTCTGCATGTATGTATGCACACCATATGCATACCTGGCCCTGTAAGGTTAGAAGAGGACATCAGATCTCCAAGAAATGGTATTTCAGATGGTTGTAAGCCCCCGTGTGGGTGCTAGAAATTGAACCTAAGTCCTCTGCAAAAGCAACAAATGCTCTTAACCTCTGAGCCATCACACCAGTCCATCAGGTTTTGAGACCAGCAAGGAAACTTCAAGTGTTTCCCTAGGGAAACGTCACAGAGGCATTAAGAATGGGTTTTCAAAGAAGGTCACTGCCTCTACATTGGAAAGGGGACAGCATGAACAAGAGAACTCACAAAATGATAGTAGCAGGTGACTTATATCAGAAAAAGAGGAGATGAGGGATTGGGGCCGGAGAAATGGCCCAGTGGTTAAAAGAATGTACTGCTCTTCCAGAAGACCTGAGTTCAGTTCCCACCACCAATACTGGGTGACTCACAACTGCCTGTACCTATAGTTTTGGAAAATCCAAAGCTTTTGGCTTCCACAGGCACTCACACTCAAGTGCACAAATTCACACTCAAGACACTTACACATAATCAAAAATAACCCTTTAAAAAAAAAAAAAGGGCCGGGCGGTGGTGACGCACGCCTTTAATCCCAGCACTTGGGAGGCAGAGGCAGGCGGATCTTTGTGAGTTCGAGGCCAGCCTGGTCTACAAAGCGAGTCCAGGACAGCCAGAGATATTCAGAGAAACCCTGTCTCGAAAAACCAAAAAAAAAAAAAAAAAAAAGGGTTATTGCAGTGAGGATATAACTCAGTGACAGAATGTTTGCCTAGTGTCCAAAAGGGCCTGGAATAGTTACTTTTCTTTCCCCTTGAGACAAGGTCTCACTGTGTAGCCCTGATTAGTGTGGAACTTATTATGTAGTCCAGGCTGGCCTTGGATTCACAGAGATCTGCCTAGCTCTACCTCCAGAGTGCTAGGATTAAAGATGTGTGCTATACTATTCCTGGCCTAAAGGACTTGAAATGGATCCCTAGTACCACAATATATCGTTGGCATTATTAACAGATTATAGGTAGAGGAAAGGGTGTGTGTGTGTGTGTCCATAGATTTCTGGAGTCAAGATTCTAGAAAAATGAATAAGAACTCAAGAGTGATGGTGTAAACCTATAATCTCACCACCCAGGAGGCAAAGGCAAGAGCATTGTGGGGAGTTTCCTGGGCTACATAGTAAGACCCTGTTTCAAAACCAAAACCAAACAGAAGAAAAACAAACAAAACAGCAAGGGATTAGAGAATCGATTAGGAAGATAATACATGGCACAAAGTGACACAATGGCCTCAAGAAGACCTAGGCAAGCCATGTGTAGTGGCGCACGCCTTTAATCCTGGCACCTGAGGCAGAGGCAGGCGGATCTCTGTGAGTTCGAGGCCAGCCTGGTCTACAAAGAGAGTCCAGGACAGCCAGAGCTGTTACACAGAGAAACCCTGTCTCGAAATAGAAGATCCTGGCAGAAGGAACAGAAAATGCCAGTGTGTCTGGCGAGTGAGTGGGGTGGGGTGGGGACAATGAGTTCTACTAAGGGCAGTGGCATGATTAGATCATGATTAGATTTTAAAAGTCCCGGTCATTCCTCTGTGCACAGCAAATCTCGGGGACCTCGGAGGAGAAAACAGAGAACCTAGGAAAGACCCTATAAGGAAGCAGTCCAGGTAGATAGAGGCCGAGGTTAGAGTGGGAATGCCCTGGTGGGCAGACGCGATGGACCTGCTAAATAGGGAATGTAGTGCAGGGTGCGGGTTGGAACCAAGAAAGACTTCGCTGCAAGGACATCCAGCCAGGGAGCAGTGTTAAGCAGGACAGGAGAGAACTCCCGGCCAAGGGGAGAATCCTGACGGGGAGGCCGTGATTCCTGTCTGTGGCGGACTCTGGAGATGAAGGATTCTTTGGAACACGCTCCCTGATAGCGCCGCCGCCTCGCTCCTACATCAGGCCTGAAAAACCGCACATGACGGCCTGGAGTTACTCACGAACTGGCTCCGGCGGTTCCTGCGGAAACTGAGGAGCATCCCGGCTGAGGACTGCGGGCTGAGGATAGACTGGGTGGACGGAAGTCCCGCAGCCCCGACAGCTCTCCCCACAACCTAGCTCCCGCGGACCCACCGACTTTACAACAAGTATGTCTCGCATTGGCTCCGTTTTGAGCCTCGACCAATCAAAGTCAATTTTGCTGCCACCCGTTGCTCTTGACAACCTGGCAAGGCGTCATTCAAATTCCACCCAGTGAGAAAGCAGGGTGAGCCTTCCGTTTTTTATTGGCCATGTGGAACGTCAATCTTTTGCATATCCACCAATCCGACGCTGAATGGGGCGGGCAGAATTTTAAAAGGAGCTAGCCGGGGTGTAAGGATCCGGAAGTGGCATGGCCTCGGGAGATGGCCGTGGAGATTCTAGCACAGTGAGCTTCCCTGCTGTTACAGCCTCTGACAGGGACCGAACAGTGGAGCCACCGTAAGCGCTCTGTTAGGCCAGCAGAGCTCAGGGAGGTGCTTAAAAAGAGGGACGGAGTCACAAAGGCAAGAATCTCTTGGGTTTAGCCCAACATGATGGCGCCCGGCTGTCACTCCTGGACTTGGGATGCTGAGTTCAAGTCCAGCCTGAGCTGTTAGCCAACTGTCAGTACAGAGCCAAGCTTGATAATAAGACCCAGTCTTATTTTTCAAAAATAATAACAATAAATTTCTTGAATTTAGACTTCTGTTGAAGTAGTTCAATGCCCGAAAAACAACTACAGATCCTGCCAACGAGGTCCGGATTTTATGTAGAACCGTGTGCAACAGCGCCTGCTCTAGTGAGGTCTTGCATTTTCCTCATTTGACTAAAACCGCAGATGGAAAGGAACCCCCCGGATGGTACAGGTCCTGTCCACGTGCTACTGGGGCATATTGTGGCTAATGAAAAATGGCGCGGGTCCCAACTGGCTCAGGAGATGCAAGGTCAGTGGGCTGCCTTCTTTCATACTCCTTTCTTCCCAACACATTAAAAGAAGGGGAGAGCCCGGGCGAGGTGGCGCAGGCCTTTAGTCCCAGCACTCCGGAGGCAGAGGCAGGTGGATCTCTGAGTTCCAGGCCAGCCTGGTCTACAGAGTGAGTTCCAGGACAGCCAGGGCTGTTACACAGAGAAACTAGGTCTCAAAAAACCTTTAAAAAAAAAAAAAAAAAAAAGAGGGGGAGAAATGCTGGGTATGGTGATGTTCCTTTGTAATCCCAGCACTCCAGAGACTTGAAGAGGGACAATTGTTAAGTTAATGACCAGCCTGGGCTACATAGCAAGTTCAAGGCCAGCTTGGACTATGAGAGCCTGTTTCAAAATAATTACATAGAATAAAAGGAGACTGGAGAGATAGCTTAGTGGTTAAGAGGACTCACTGCTCCTGCAGAGGACCCTGGTTTCATTCCCAGCACGCACATGGCAGCTCAGGGCATAAGATGCCTTCCTCTCCTGCTCTTTGAGGGCACTAGGCTCACATATGTGCGTAGACAGATAAGCAAGCAAAGCATACATAGAAATTTTTTTTTTATTAAATAGAGGGCGTAGGCCCGGTGGTGATGGCTCACACCTCTAATCCCAGCACTTGGGAGAGGCAGAGGCAGGAGAACAGCTTGGTCTACAGAGTGAATTCTAGAACAGTCAGGGCTACACAGAGAAACCCTGTTTCAGAAGGGGTGGGGGGGCTTGGAGAGATAATTCAGTGGTTAAGAGCACACACTGCTCTTCTTGAGGACCCAAGTTCTATTCCCAGCACTCACCTCAGGCAGCTTACAACTACCTCCAATGCCAGTTCCAGGGAACTCTGACACCTGGGACCTCTGTGGGCACTTGCATTCATGTGCACATACCCTCCCATATATATAATTAAAAATAATAAAAATGAAGGGGGGAGGCTAGAGATGCTTGATCCCCAGTACCCACATTGGGTTACTCATTTCGGCCTGTAATTCCAACTCCAGAGGATCTGATGCCCTCTTCTGGTCTCTCAGGGTACCTGCACACATGTCTTCATATACACACACATAAATATTTATATTTGTTTGTTTTTGTTTTTTGAGACAGGGTTTCTCTGTGTATCCTTGGCTGTCCTGGACTCGCTTTGTAGACCAGGTTGGCCTTGAACTCACAGAGATCCACCTGCCTCTGCCTCCCAAGTGCTGGGATTAAAGGCATGTGCCACCATACCTGGCATAAATATTTTTAAAATGAGTCTTCATACAAACAAAAAGCACATTCTGACTGTTGCTGCCTTATTATCTGGAATTTCTAAAAAGTCATTTTCTTATCTGTATTTTAAGGAAAAGTTAGACTCATTTTTGAGGAGGGTCTGGCATCAGCAGATTTTTACCTGTCCAGCAAATCTTGCATTCTCTATATCACTGAAGCGGATTTGGTGGCTGGAAATGGCTACAGAAAGAGACTTGTTCGTTTTAGAAATGTAAGTACTGAATTAGAGGTGCTGAAATCTAGTATCTCCTTGTAAAAGTAATTTTTTTCTCGCCTGACTTAATTGCTGTCTCAGGCTTACTGCTAACCAAGGCCTAGTCCTGGAAGCTTCTAGTCTCTTTATAATCTAATCTAGGCCTAGAATGTTTTCAGTCTCTGAGACTTACTGCTGAATAAGCTCACCCTTTCTAGCTCTTTCTGAACTCTTGCTGACTGGTTCAACTCCACTGTCTGGCTCAAACTGCTCTCCAAGCTGAGGCTTCTGACTGAATTGCACGTTGTATCCTCATACTGACTTTGGCAATATGTTCTAATCTTCCAACTCCTCTTTCCTTGCTCCTTCTGTCTTCACCTGTGTCTAACCTGTCTCTGTACGACCGTCCCAGTAAAACTGCCTCCTCCTCCCTCCCTCCTTCCCTCTGCGTTGCTCTCCTAAGTCTGTTTCCTGTCTCTTCTGGTGAGAGTTGGGTGTCTCCTATTCCTGACTCATTCTATCAGATCTTTCTCTGATTTGCCACTTTGTCTGCCCCTCAATTAGAGGTCACTTTCAAACATCAGTGCTTCCTTGTACAAACTAACTTTACTTTCATTGTTTGGGATTAAAGGTGTGTACTAAGGGCATGTCTTCATTCCTGCTAGATCACATAGACCTAAAAGGATGTGATCAAAACAGTCATGTTGCTGAATTAAAATTCCCCTACATCTCCTTTCATCTCCACTGCCCATCTCATTAATCATCCCAAGCAATAAGTTGATACTTTCTGAACTTTAAAAGGAATTGTGTTACCAAATCATACTCTTTTCTTTTAAAGTCTGGACGTCTTCAAGGGATTGTAATAGTTGAGAAAACACAGATAAGTGAACAGTACTTCCCAGCAGTGCAGAAGTTTATTGTGTTAGACCTCGGGATGGTGTTGCTTCCAGTGGCCAGCCAGTCAGAAGCATCCTGCCTCATTATCCAGTTGGTAAGTACCAGATTCCTCCACTGCAATATCATGTCCAGAAAATTCTCAGTTTGCCTCAGATCCTTACTTACCAAAAGCTGCCTTTATTATGGTGGTGTCAGTTTCTCAAAAAACCTTTTTTTCTGAGACAGTGTTTCCTGTCTCTTCTGGTGAGAGTTGGGTGTCTCCTATGTAGCTCTGGCTGTCCTGGAACTCACTCTGTAGATCAGGCTGGCCTCACACTCACAGAGATCTGCCTGCCTCTGCCTCCTGAGTGCTGGGATTAAAGGCATGCACCACCACACCTGGCTCTCTGAAATACTTTTTCCTTTTGTTTCTTAGGTCTTTATTTGTGTGTGTGTGTGTGTGTGTGTGTGTGTGTGTGTGTGTGTGTGAAGATGTGTGTCTATGTATGGAGGTCGAAAGGCTTTTGGAAGTTGGTTCTCCACTTCCTGCTTCATATGGGAACTGAACTTAGGTTGTCAGATTTGTGCACCAACCTTTGCCCACTGAACTATCTACCAGCCCAAGACTTTTACTTATTCATTTATTTCTTTATTTGCAGAGCTTGGAATTGAACCTAAGGCCTTGTGGATGCTAGGCAAGCATTCTATCACTAAGCTATAATCTCAGTCCTTTGATTTGTTTAGTTTGTTTTTTGAGACATGGTTTCTCTGTGTATCCCTGGCTGTCCTGGAACTCACTCTGTAGACCAGGCTGGCCTCAAACTCACAGAGATCCACCTGCCCCTGCCTCCTGAGTGCTGGGATTAAAGGCATATGCCACCATGCCCAGCAATTGCAAACAGCTGTGAACTGCCATGTGGGTGCTGGGATTTGAACCTGGGTCCTTTGGAAAAACAACCAGTGCACTTAACTGCTGAGCCATCTCTCCAGCCCATTGTTCTGTTTTCTTAAGACAGCTCTGTCTACCCATGGTTGTCCTGAAACTAGCCATGTTTTTTTGTTTGTTTGTTTGTTTTTTTTTTGGAGACAGGGTTTCTCTGTGTAACAGTACTTGCTGTCCTGGTACTTGCTTTGTAGACCAGGCTGGCCTCAGACTCACAGAGATCCACCTGCCTCTGCCTCTCAAGTGCTGGGATTAAAGATGTGCCCCACCACACCCAACCTTAGCTATGGTTTTAAAACCAGATTGGCTTTAAACGCAGTGATCTGCTTGCCTCTGTCTTTCTAGTATACTGAGTTTGAAGATATATACCACCACACCTGTCCTGAACTAGTTTTGAATAGATCATAAGTATGTAAATTCATCATGTCTTTGAATAGCTTTACCTTAAATATTCTAAAAAATTGCAGTTTTTATGAATTCTTCTTTTTCCTTTGTATGGTCATATGGTCTGTATTTAAATAATTTCACTGGGCTGGAGACATGGCTTGGTTAAGAGCACTGGCTGCTCTTCCAAAGGACCTGGGTACAAATCCCAGCACCCACAAGGCAGTTCACAGCTGTCTGTAATTGCTGGTGTAATGGAGGTACACGCCTTTAATCCCAGCACTCAGGAGGCAGAGACAGGTGGAGTCCAGGACAGCCAGGTATACACAGAGAAGCCCTGTCTCCAAAAAAAAAAAAAACCAACAAAAAAATATTAATAATTTCACCATTATCTAAGCATTTATATTTCTGTCATATGAACACTCCTAAGCTGAACTAAATGGAAAAAGTTTTAAGGGGCTGGGGAAATGACACGGTAAAGCGCCTACCGCACAGATGTGAGGATCCAGGGCTCATGTAAGAGCCAGCTATGGAGGTGAGGACAGGAAGATCCTTGGAGCTCACTGGCCTTGCTTGGTGAGAGACCCTGCCTCAAAAAATAAGATGAAGAGAAATAGAAGAAGACATCCAATGTCAACCCCTGGCCCCCACACCCAGGCATGTACCTCTGCACTGCAGTGCATATGTGTACATATGTACATACATACGTACACATACACACATACCACACACACACAGTTTTTTGCAGAAACTACCTGTCCACCAGAGGACACTCATGTGCTTTTCCTTTAATTTCCCTTTCAGGTTCAAGAGCAAACCAGAGAGCCCAGCAAGAACCCTTTCCTCAGGAAAAAGCGCTCTGTGCTCTCTGAACTGTCCCTCCTTCAAACCGTACAGCAGATCCCAGGGGTTGGAAAGGTTAAGGCCCCGCTTCTGCTCCAGAAGTTTCCAAGCATCCAACAACTGAGTAATGCTTCCATCCAAGAGCTTGAGGAGGTCGTCGGACGTGTGGCAGCACAGCAAATCCACACTTTCTTCACACAGCCAAGGCCACA
Source organism: Lophiomys imhausi (assembly GCA_907164525.1). NCBI lineage: Eukaryota > Metazoa > Chordata > Mammalia > Rodentia > Muridae > Lophiomys > Lophiomys imhausi. Next base: position 1,691,021 of record CAJQZJ010000148.1, on the reverse strand, counting down.
GCAGCCCGGCAGCTAAGTTTCCTCCCTTACACTACAAACTGCAGCATCTGGCTTTCTTATTTTAAAAGGAGGACAAAATTCCTCTCAGTAAACTCGTCCATCCGGGCAGGTGACCTTGTAGGCCTCCAGGGCTGTGGGTGGGACTGCCCACTTTCTGCTGAGGTGAAAAGGATCTCTTGGAAACCGTCCAAAGTGCACCAGAGACTCATTCACAGCAGCAGCCAGCTAGAGCAGACTTGCACAAAGTACCTTGCCCTGCATCTGTCACTGAGAGAGAGGTTGTGTGAGGTTCCTGGTGGCAGGCATGAGGATCCAGCGCTGTGCAGGGAATGCCCGGTTCCCCGTGCCAGGGCCACAGCCCAGGTCTTCTCTGCATACAGCAGGTACCTGTGCTCCCAAGCCCCTGCCATGTAAACAAGCACCTTTCTTCCTTCTCAACACCATAAAAAGATAGTGTGCCTTAGATAATGTGGAAGAAGTAATTAAGATGAAATAAAAGAAAAAAATTAACTCAAACAATGAACATGACTGTTTATTTAAATATTTATACAAACACAGCCCCAGGGATAGTGGGCACACTTTCCTTAAGGCATTTGCTTTCTCAAGATATTGCACAATAAAAAACTATTTAAATCCTGGCCGTTTCCGAGTTGAGCTACACAGCTACATACATCTTTAAGTACTTCACTTAAAATATGTCAGCCATGACTGAGAAAGTCACAGCGTCATCCGGCCCATGGCCCCAAAGTCAAGTTGCTAGGTAGATACATCTTAAAAAGTCAAATAGAAGTTCCAAATTGAATAAGTTTATATCTTTACCTTGTAAACTGCAAAACTACTGTTTGAAGCAAGACTCTTAAAATACATAGTTACAAGCCCCCTACTTTAAACCAAAAGAGGAAGGTTTTGAGTGTCAAGCAGCATCTTGTCTACCTTGTAGACAGTGTCTCCTAACACTGCCGCCGTGTTAGCAGCTGGTCAGTGCGATGTAGCTTCGGGGGGAAGGCTGATCCTGGAGTAAGTCAAGGCAAAATTGGCACTAGGCCCTATCTGGGAAATAATATTCAGATACAAGTTGTTACCATTTTCAGTTCATGAGTTCCCAAGTAGATGAAGCAGCTTGTTTGGTTTTTTGTTTTTGTTTTTGTTTGTTTGTTTGAGACAGGCTCTCTATGTAGCCCTGGCTGTCCTAGAACAGACTGGCCTCAAACTCGCACAGACCTACTGAGCAGCCTGGTTTTACTAACACCTCTAACCTGCCTCCATTTGAACTCGAGTTAAGAAACCACTATTCGCCGGGCGGTGGTGGCGCACGCCTTTAATCCCAGCACTTGGGAGGCAGAGGCAGGCGGATCACTGTGAGTTCGAGGCCAGCCTGGTCTACAAAGTGAGTCCAGGACAGCCAAGGATACACAGAGAAACCCTGTCTCGAAAAACCAAAAAAAAAAAAAGAAACCACTATTCCCCAAGACTAGACAGTCAGAAATTGTACCAAAGCAGGTGGCCCCAATTCATCTCTTACAGTGTCTGAATATCATAACTACAGTCATTAAAAACAGCCAGAGCAGCTGGGCAGTGTTGGTCTGCACCTAAATCCCAGCAGTCAGAGGCAGAGGCAGGCAGATCTTGAGTTCGAGGAGTTTGAGGCCAGCCTGGTCTACAAAGTGAGTTCTAGGACAGGCAAGGCTACACATAGAAAATCATCTTTGAAAACCAAAAAAAAACCAAACCAAACAAGCAAACAAACAAAAAGCAGCCAAACATCCAGGCTCTTCTAGGCCTTACTTTACAGCATAAATAACTGCAGCAGTGTGGAAATCCCCGTGTGGCTGGGCTTCCCACTGATTTCTAGAGCTTTCTTCTCACTTTCATAAGCATATCAAACACAAGTTTACACTCTGAGAAGATGGGAATGGAGAACATTCCTATCATGGCACAGGTGTTTAGGCAGCTGTTGGCCCCGGAGCGGCCTGTTCCAGCTCCTTCTTCAGTACAGAGAGCTTTCAGAGTTGAGCAGGCTGAAGGGAGTGGACAGCTTCTTCTTGGCTGGAGGCCTTGCCAGGCCAACCTCGGGGAGGCACAGTGTGCTGGCTGACTTCTGTCTGTTCTTACTGGTGCCCCAACTCAAGAAGGAGAGCTTTTTTGAGATCTTCTTGGCTTTGTCAGTTTTATCGTCATCATCCATGGACAGGCAGATCATGGAGTAAGTTTTCTGCATCCCCACAGAGTAAGTGGCACACTTATTATGCTGTTCGTGGGGAAGGAAGAAGAAAGGTGTTAGACATTGCCAGATGGTTGGTAACGATGGGCAAGTCTGAGTCTCAGGCCAGGTGAGGTGGCACCTGTGAGGTAGAAGCAGAAGGGTTAGAAACTCAAGACCAGTCTTGGCTACACAGTGAGTTGGAAGCCAGCCTGAGTGGCCAGCAGATGCTGTACTAAGAATCCAAGAGTCAGAGGCTCACCCACACTGTACATTGACAGCATCCTTTCTGAAGAAAGGATGATAGAGGGCCAGAGAGACGGCCCAGTGGGTAAAGATGCTGGCTTCCAAGCCCGGTGACCTGAACTCATCCTCTGAATCCACCTGATGGAAGAGAAAATGGCTCCTACAAGTCATCCTGTGACCTCTGCATGTACACTATGGAGTGCTCATACAAATAAATAAATGCAAAAAAAAAATCAGGTTGATACAAATCTAAAACCTGGGTGACGGATGCTCTTATAGAATTATGCGCTGGAAAGCCAGGACATGGGGAACATGGTTCAGTATGAAAAGGTACTCATGTGAAGTGACTGACTCATGAGTGTTGTCCCCTGACCTCCACATGTGCAACATGAAACACACACACCCAAGAAATAAGATCTAAAAGTATGTAAAGCACAGACAGGGGCCATGCGGTGGGACATAAGCCTAAGGAGGGGCATCTATGGTTTTTATTTTTAACACAGGGAACAATAAAAGAAAGGTATCTATGGTGATTCTCCCTATGTGCTGGCTAATTTTATCTCAACATGACCCAGGCCAGAGTCATTGGAGAACAGGGAACCTCAAGTTTGAGAAAATGCCTCCATAAGATCAGGCTGTATGGGGCTAGAGAGATGGCTCAATGGTTAAGAGCAGTGGTTTCTCTTCCAAAAGACCAGGGTTCAAATCCCAGCACCCACATGGCAGTTCCAAAGCGTCTGTAATGGCCAGGCATGGTAGCACATGCCTTTGATCCCAGCACTTGGGAGGCAGAGGCAGGCGGATCTCTGTGAGTTCAAAGCCAGCCTGGTCTACAGAGTGAGTTCCAGGATAGCCAGGGCTACACAGAGAAATCCTGCCTCCAAAAACCAAACCAAACCAAAAGATCAGGCTGTAGGCAAGCCTGTAGGGCATTTTCTTCATTAGTGATCGATGGGGGAGGGCCCAGCCCACTGTGGATGGTGCCATCCCTGGGCTGGTTGTCCTGGGTTCTACAAGAAAGCAGGCTGAGCAGGCCATGGGGAATGAGTCATTAAGCAGCACCCCTCCATGGCCTCTGCATCAGCCTCTGCCTCCAGGTTCTCAGCCATAGTAACCATAACTAGGACACCTTAGAGTTTGGGTCAAGATTCTCCCTTTCCTAGAATCCAATGGGACACAGCATCATTTTTAAACAATGAAAGCAAACTCTTGGAGGCAGATTCCAACACTTTGAGCAGCCCCCACCTTTCGCCTGCTTTGAGTCTGCCTTCTACCGTGGTAATGGCTTTCTCACAAACATCGTCAATTCTCTCCCTTACTCCTCTGGCAGGATGTCAGCTCCTATTAAACTCCACTATGTGCCTCCCCACCTCTCCCACCATCATCCTTCAAACAGCTGCAAAGGGCTTGAGGATATTTCCCAAACTGACTGGCTTCCCTGACCCCACGGCTGTGAATGACCTTTGACCTGGCACTCCTGTCTTCCCCTGGTCCCACCAGCCCTTTGCTCCTAGGTACCTGTGTTATAACCCTCTCTGCTCACCTCCAACCACTCAACACGTACCTCCTGTGGAGAGCCTTGCCCTACGTGCAATGGTGCTGGCCTCAAAGAACAGGCCCTGCGGCTGCCTGGATTCTACTCCCTCTCCTCCAGGTACCAGCCCACACCCTGCATTCCTGCCTCACAACCATTCCTAGCAGACACAGGCTCACTCTGCTACCCGTGCATGTCTGCATACCACCCCCCACACACATTCTCTGAGCACTTTGCTGACCCTTTCCCCCTCCCAGGACCACTCCAGGGTCTGCTCCCCTCCCGGGTCTTCCCTTCCTTTCCCGGCTCTTTCTCTGTTGTTCTTGCACGATTGTGCTCTCTGCCACTGACTGCTCAAGCTTTGCAGGGCTTTACAGAACACTTCTGAAAACACTGCATGGTCTAACTCTAAACCTATACTGCCAAGGACACCAAGGCCCAGAGAGGGCATTAACTAGCTGAAGTCACACAGCATATTGACAGCCAGGGCCTGATTCCAGTTCTTCAGTCCAAAGCGTGGATTCTTTCCACCCTGTCATGCCCTAGAGAGTAGCAGGTGAATGACCCAGGCAGGCACAGCCCTTTATTTGCTCTCACTGCCTGATTGATTTTTTTTTTTCCATCACTGGTAAAAAACCCAGGGCATGCTAAGCAACGGCTAGATACTGATCCACATGCCAGCACTCACCATTTAATTTTGTTTTGAAGGAACGTCGGTTAAAAACAATGTTCAGGCGCTGGAGAGATGATGGCTCAGTGACTAAGAGCACCTACTGCTCTCCCAGAGGACCTGGGCTCGGTTCCCAGCACCAATGTCAGAAGGCATACACTTGGCTGTAACTACAGCTCCAAGGGACCTGGCACTTACACTCACGTGTATGTATGTACCCACACGCAGACACACACCTACACGTAACCAGAAATTTTTAAAAAGCAAACAGTGGTCAAGTGTCATCTGAAGTTTTCCTTGGCTACAAAGAATGACCATAGTAATCATGGGTACTGTTATAACACCTACTATACAAACAAATGGCTCCTGGGTCCTGCTCCATGGGCTTTACCTACTCAAACTCACTGTGGCCCACTGAGACTCCAGGATTCAGGTCCTCTCTTGCCACTACCTTGAGCTTCAGAGCCATTCTTGGACTAGTTAAGGCCAGAATTCAAATCCAGCCAGGCTGTGTGCTGAGTGACTGCTTTTAAAATCATCCCCTGTTGGGCTGGTTCAAAGGCAGGGAGAGCAGCAACAGAGCTAAACCTTTTGATTGTTCATGAGCAGCGCAAGCTCTGTGGAGCCCAGAATGCTGGCAACATTCAAGACCACGCACAGCTGTCTGCTTCTCAGACAGACCTCGGATTTTGTGTGTGTTCCCACCCCACAGCATTTCCCATGGTTTCCTTCTGGTGTATTGTGAGTCTGAACCTCCTCATCATTTTGTCTTTCTTTTTAGCTCTTTCAAGGCTGCCCTCACTTTGGGAGGCTATGGAAACTTTATTACTGTGGCCTCCCTAGTAGAAATGGATGTTCTCAGATGAGCCTTGAAGGGGATATCTGCTCATCTACCAAAACATGAGGAAAAATAGACCGGCTTCGGCACCGTGATAAAACCGTGTTCCCTGAAGCCAGGAACAATGACAAACCTCTCTTCTCTTTCTTTTCTTTTCTTTTTTTGATTTGTTTTTTCAAGACAGGGTTTCTCTGCGTAATAGCCCTGGCTGTCCTCGAACTCACAGAGATCTGCCTGCCTCTACCTTCCCAATGCTGGGATTAAAGGCGTGTGCCACACGCCGGGCCAAATCTCTCTTCTCTTAAGTTGCTTACTTCTGTCCTTACTTCAGTCACAGCAACATGAAGTCAACTAATACAGCTGCAAAATGCTGCATATGAATATCACACACACACACACACACACACACACACACACACACACAAGAGTGTAATCTACACCACTTGGTCAGATGTCCACAGCCCACCTCCAAGCAGCAGATAGCCTTCTAAAACAAACATTTGCCTATGTCAGCACCCTTCCTTCTGTGATGACTGAACAGCTTCCAACCTCCACCCCTGTCAACAACCCTGCCCCACTTCCTGCAATCCACTCTAGTCACAGCATGCTTGCTTAAAGGTCTTCCTCTGTCCCTCTGCTACGGTCTGTGCTCCTGTTGGTGCCATGCTTAGCACACCCTTCTTTTCCTTAATAATTATTTATCATTATTTTATGTGTATGGGTGTTTGCAATGTCCAAGTAAAGCCAGAAGAGGGTGCCAGATACAGTTGAGAGCTGTCATGGGAGTGCTGGGGACTGAACCCAGGTCCTCTACAAGAACAGTAAGAGATCTTAGCTGCTGAACCATCCCTCCCCCAGCACACTCTTCTTACGTTTCTTCTAAGGCTTTTCCTTCTTATCACTCCCACCTGCGTTCAAGCTCTCTCAGCCTAGCAAGTCCACCCACTGCTGGACACTGAACCACATTAGTCTTTCTTTCAAAATCACACCTATGCTTTTCTTTTTGTGTGCAGGCCTTACAGAGGTCCTGGAGTCTCTCCAGGGAAAGACCCTGGAGCCCTGGTGGCTTTGGCTTCCTGTTTTACATCATGGCCTCTCCTTCTCATATTCCACTACCATGATGTCATCTGCCTTACCACACAGCCAGAACAAGGGGGCCAGCAGATATGGATTTTTCAACCTCCTAAGTTGTGAGCTGAACAAACTTCTTTGTTTCAATAAGCAGTTTGCTTCAGGTCTCTTGTTATAGTAACAAAAAGCTGACTGACATAAACAAGCTTAGGCTCAAAGTACTGTTAATAAAAGTTGTTACAGTGTGAAGAGTCTAAGTGTTCAGTGTGACAAAGTGCAGAAGAGAGCTGACACATCAGCACACCTCCTTCCCTGGGTGAACATTCAAAGGCTCTAACTTCACACGTGAACTTACAGAAGCAAATACTTCCCAAGATCTCATGGGAAATGACTATCATGCTCTCTAAGCCCTTCCACATAAACCAAGCATTTGTTTAGTCTCTCTGTCTGCCTCTCTCTCTATCTATCCATCGACCCACCCACCCATCGATCTGACACAGGGTCTCACACTGTGTCCCAGGCTGGCCTGGAGCTTACCCTTCCCACCTCACCCTCCCAGGTGATGGGATTCCAGGTCTACACTATGCTCAGCTCTATCTGAAGATTTTTATTGCATTACTCCTGTGATTAAACTAGATGCCCCTGAGGTGTTGTACAGGTGGGAGGCAGGGGGGCTGACAACACCGAGGCCCAAGTCCCACAGACCTCCCCCAACCCATTGTTCACCACCAGGAGTGTTTGTGCTCACCATGGATGATGTGGAGTCCAGGAGGCTCACGACCTTCATCTCAACCTCTTCGCCTCCAAAGCTCTTCAGCAACTTCATAACCTCACTCACTGTCAGCCACTTACAATCCCTGCCTTGGATGGAAACGATGTAGTCTCCTTCCTTGACTCCTGCCAGCTAAGAAGAATTGTTTGAATGAATATCAGGGATTAGTCATTAAAATCCAGAATGGATCCCCATATTCATGGTCCAAGTAGCCACTGGTGTTGTCTGTTTTATTTTGTCTTTTGATTTTTCTTTTTTGTGGTGCATCCATATGCTAATTAAGTGCCCCAGCACTGGGCCCTGCATTTGCATAAAGTTTAGCACAAGAACCAAAAATTATCTGAGGGGTGGTGGCAGGCGTGCAGCTTCCAGAAGGCCTTTCATTTAGAGTCGGACCTTTCGACATGGCCAAACCCACAGCTCCATCACCCAGCTGCTTGTGTCCACTCTGCTGGCTCTGACTCCTCCCAGATCCCTGTGGGTCCTCCACTTACCGAGGCAGAGCAGTGAGGATCCAAGAAGTGTACCTGGACTGGGGTGTTCCCTCGCAAAGTGAACCCCAAGTCCCCTTCCTCCACTGTGAAGTGAATGCCTCTAGGAGGTGTCCACCTCTTACTGGCAGAAAACACAGACAGGGGCCCCTTGGGAAGAGAAAGAGATGATCATGAGGTGAAGCTTTAAGAGGCTGAATTGCTCCGCAGCCCAGGCTGGCCTCAAACACGTGGACTCAAGGGATTCTCCTGCAGCTATTCTTCAACCATTGGGCCTAATGTCTCATGGGGTAGTGTGAGCCGGTGCAATCATGTAAGAACAGTATTTACACTGTAACATATCCAGTATATTTAAAATAAAATTATCTTACAGAAATTCATTCATAAGATAAAAAATAAAATTATCTTATAGAGTCTCTCTCACTCTACTAGGGTTCAAACCAAGGGCTTTGCACAGGCTAGCCAAGCATACTGTAAGTAAGTTAGGCTCCTAAACCTACTTATTATCTTAATAGGGCCAGGCATGGTGGCACAATCCTTTAATCTCAGCATTTAGGAAGCAGAGGCAGGCAGATCTCTGTGAGTTTGAGTCCAGCCTGGTCTATGTAGTGAGTGCTACATAGTGAGACCTTGCTTAAAAAAAAAAAAAAGACTCAAGATTTAAAAGTTAATAATATGTGAGGTGGAGACATGGCTCAGCCGGTAAGAGTACTGGCTGCTCTTGCAGAAGACCCAGGTTCAGTTTCCAGCACCCACATGGTCACTCACAGCCATCTGTAACTCCAGCTGCAGGGGACCTGATGCCTCTGGGCCTCCACGGGCATCTGCACACACCAGCATATACCCACATGCAGACATACCCATAATTATAACAACAACAATAATTAATGATACTTTCACCTATTAAACTGAAATAGTAATTATATTAATACTTCATGTGTTAATTTAAAAAGAAAAAGGCAGGGCATGGTGGGGCACCCCTTTAATCCCAGCACTCTGGAAGCAGAGGCAGTTGGATCTCTGAGTTCAAGACCAGCCTGGTCTACAAAGTGAGTTTCCAGGATAGCCAGGGCTACACAGAGAAATCCTGTCTTAAAACAAAACAAAACAAAACAAAAAAAAAAAAAACCCAGCCAACCAACCAACCAAATAACCCCCCCAAAAGAAACAAAATAATAAAATGAATGAATTAATAGGTTCAAAAGTCTTCAGGTATTTCTGAACTATGTGGCCAACATACCAGCTTCTGAAAGAAATCTGTCACCGTCACTTTGGACAACTGGGGGAAGGTTATTCTGGCCTCTTGCTCAGTTTTTGCTAGAAAAGATTGTGAATTAGGGTAAGTGTGCATGTCATGGAAAGTAATTCTCGAAAACTCAGGTTTCAAGGCCCCTCTCTAAAAACACCAACCAAGACCCCTTGGCTTAAACATATAATAATGTAGATGGAGAACCCCTCTGGCCTGGTCCAGGGTGACCATGCTTTTCACCGGGGCTCTTCCTATGAGTTTAAGCCATTTGGAGCTGCGACACAGAAGACTAGACACAAGTCTACCTTCCAAGAGCTTTGTTCATATGCAGTGGCTCAAAACCTTCCTAGTGCTGCGGCCCTTTAATGCAGTTCCTCATGCTGTGGTGATCCCCCCACCCCCATAACATTATTTTGTTGCTACTTCTTAACTTTCATTTTGCTACTTTTATGAATCATGATGTAAGAGGCAGGTGGATCTCTGTGAGTTCAAGGCCAGCCTGATCTACAGGAGTGAGTCCAGGACAGCCAGGGATACAGAGAGAAACCTGTCTCGGAAAAAAAAAAAAAAAAAGAAAGTAAAATGAATCATGATGTAAATATCTGTGTTTTCTTATGACCTAAGGCAACTCCTGTTAAAGGACTGGTTGACTCCCAAAGTCACGACCCACAGGCTGGGAACTGCTGTCTTAGCAGTAAGCCACAGTCACCAAGGCAGACTCTCCATTCACACAATGACATTAATAGGATGTGGTCAAGCCACCTTGTAAGCCACAGGTCTTCGCTCTGGCATGGAGTTGAAGTCTCTACCTCCTGGGCAGAGAAGAATAAAGCATCTGAGTGGAATCTTTGAGAGACATTCGTAATTTCACCAACTGTGGAGTCACCTGGGACAAGAACTTGAATACTAAAACATTTCCTCCTTGCCTGTATTTTGTCCTTGCTGGAGACTAAATGCAGGGCCTTACACACTAGGAAGTGCACAGAGCCACACCCCAGCCCCTCACTGGGGGATTCTAGGCAGGTGCTCTA
>CAJQZJ010000148.1:1670110-1680909 GCA_907164525.1 Lophiomys imhausi | reverse complement strand
CCCTCACTGGGGGATTCTAGGCAGGTGCTCTACCACTGAGCCACACCTGCAGAACTTTAAAGCACCTTGCCACTGAGTTACACCCCCAGCACGTCCTCATCTCTAAAACAGGTAATATTAGCACCATCTTCAGGGATAAGACAGATGGGACTAACTATTGAGGCTGGCTGCCTTCAGATGCTAATACTAGAAGAGTCCAGGATTCCAGCTTGAATAGATCCCTTTAAGAGGGAACTCTAGAGACCAAGATCAGAGGTGTCGGAAACAGGGTGGGTGAGATACTATGATACTTTTTTTTTTTTTTTTTTTTTTTGCTCTCATCCACAGTTGCTGGTTCATAACTTCCTCTTTTTAGGCTACAAAAACTGAAACTCTGTCCTCCCAGGCAATCATGAAAACTTTAATCTTTCTGTCTAGGATCTGGCCACAGAAACTCTGACAGATGCTTGTCATGGGATAGCAGGTCATGAGATCTCTCCATTCCAAAGGGAGCTGCCCCATACCCTGGAGGGAGGAATGCTGTGGAGGCTCCTGTGTCCTGCTTGAATTGGTTTTTCCTCTACATCCTCAGGAGGGTCCCAACTCAGTTGGATTACCCTCCATTTCCCATCTCTAATTTCTAAAAAACAAAAAATAAAAAATCCTTCTTGCAAAGCAACCTATATAGTGAGGTTCCACAGAGATGACTACCGGTGCCCGACACAGCAGTAACTGTCCGGGCCCCCTCAACACTGCAGTGACACCTTGGAGATGTTTAGAAATGTTGGGTCCACAAAAAAAGTAAAAGAGCAAGTCCAGAGGTAAAAATGGCTTTCAAGCTTGAGAGGCAGAAGTGAAAGAAGACAGCCAGTGTAAGCCGCAGGCCTCAGACTAAGAAGTAAAGTCCCCAAACCAAATCAGAGAAAGCAGAAGAGACTAATGGTTTGGAGGGTGGGCTGGTGCAGCCAGCTGGCTGAGCGAAGCAGACTCGGGAGCACAACTCAAGACCAGTAGAGGTGGACCCACAATGCCAAGAAAAGCACAGAGAGGGGCGTGGTGCTGCACACCTTTAAAGCCAGCACTTGGGAGACAGAGGCAGGAGGATCTCAGTGCTCTACAGAGCGAGTTTCAGGACAGCCAGGGCTACACGGGAGAAACCCTGTCTTTGTAACAAAAAAAGAAAAGAAGCAAACGAAGGCACAGAAGAGGCAGAATTGAGAGGAGGCGGGGACTGAGATACTCTGAGGTGAAGGTGGGCAGGGAAGGGTGTAGAGGGTAAGAGCTGACCTTGAACTTATGGCATCCTCCTGCCTCACCTCCTCAATTCTAAAATTACATGTATGTCACTACATCCGACTGAGGAGCAGCACTAGGTCCTTCCCCAGTCCAGTCCTGCCAAAGCCAGGCCCTTGGCAGCCAGGCCTTGCGAGAGTGCCCTGCAAGATGGCCAAATAAAAACAGGATTGTATAGCACCCACACTCCGAGGGCGCCAGACAGCCGGCTGACAGTGCCCGCCACTCACGGAGGACATCTGGAGCATCAATCAAGTCCAGGAGATCGTCTTCCTCTTCGTGCTGGGCGTACTTGAGCTGAGTGCGCTGATGGGCCGCGGACAGAACATCCTGGAGCACCTGGATGTCACGCAGCTTCTTGCACAGGTTGGCCCCCCTCAGCGACTCTTCGTGGTAGCCAATGGCCCGGTGCAGATGCCCTTTACCTGCAGACAGAAACATCTCCCAGATCAAGAAAGGCGTTTTTGATTGAGTAACTTATATTTAAAATAATAATAATAATAATAAGTCCTATATTTTATTTTGTGTCCATTTGATGAGGTAATTTTTCTTTCTTTTTTAAAAAAATTATTTATTTTTATGTGGATTTGGTGTTTGGCACACGTGTATGTTTGTGTGAGGGTGTTCGATCATCTTAAACCGGAGTTACAGACAGTAGTAGGCTGCCATGTGGTGCTGGGAATTGAACCAGGGTTCTCTGGAAGAGCAGCCGGTGCTCTTAACCACTGAGTCATCTCTCCAGCCTGGTAATTTTTCTTTTTGGTGGTATTGGTGGGAGGTGGGGTTAGTTCTCATATATCCCAGGCTGGTCTCTTTTAGCCAAAGCTGACCTTCAACTTTTGATCCTCCTGCCCCATCTCCCTAGTACTGGGATCACAGGCAAGCTCTACCACCCCTGGTTTATGTGCCGCTAGGGATCCCACCCAGGGGTGCACACACGCTAGGCAAGGCTCTGCCAACGGAACAGCTAGGTTAACTACTGAACAGAGTTCTGGCGTCAAGCAGCAGCCCTAAGAAGATAGTACAGGACAATGTTCCTGAAAGAAAAACAAATGCAAAGGCCCTGGGGCAGGAGCACAACCAGGTCTTCAAGGAAAGTTGCTTATGACCGGAGGGAGGGCGGACCGGATCTCTCCTGGTCAGGGAGGAGCCCATTAGGGTGTGAGCTAGGGTGGCCAGTCTGCAGGAACAGAAGTGGGGAGAGCAGCTATGAAAGCAGGGGTCCTGCTAGGCCTATCTCACAGGGCTGTGTGGGGTTTAATCAAGCCACCATGAGTCAGGTAAGCTCTGCAGATGTGACTCCAGCTGAAGTCCTGGGATAAGAGGAGGTGGGAGCTGAGCCATGGGATTTGCTGACCAAATGTGGAGTGAGAAAGGCAGGTGGGAATGCCAAGTGTGCCCAGTACATTCCAGAGGCAGAGCCACCCTCACCAAGATGGGGAGATGGTCATGCTGACATGTGGCAGAGAACTAAACCAGAATTCCTTGTCCCAGCATTCAGTCCCTATTGGTGAAGCATTAAAAAAAAAAAAAAAAACAACAATGGGATTCAGGGCATACCAGCATTTGGGAAGCTGAGGCAGGAAGATGGCAAGTTCAAAGTTGGCCTGGGCTACAGAACTGGGCAGCTAACCCAGAACCTGTCCCTCAAATGAAAAATATAAAAAAGGTAGGGGTTTCATTTAGTGGTAATGTGTTTGCCCAGCATGCGTGAGGCCCTTTGTCCAATCCCCAATTCTGAGAAAGGAAGGAAGGAGGGAAAATTCAGGGAGCTGAGGCAGGGATCACTGCAAGCCTGAGTGGCCTGCGCTACAGAGAAATGCTGTCTCAAAAAGCAATGAATGGCTGGGCATGGTGGTGCACGCCTTTAATTCTAACACTTGGGAAGCAGTGTTAGAATTCACTCTGTGAATTCCAGGACAGATAGCAGAGTGAGTTCCAGGACAGCCAGGGCTGCACAAAGAAACCCTGCCTCGGAAAAAAAAACAAACAAAAACAAAAAAGAAAGAAATAGGAAAAAGAAAGAAAGAAAACTAGAGGCACACAGATCTCTTTAAGTTCAAGGTCCACAAAGAGAGTTGAAGCCAGTCAGGGCTACATAGTATAACCTGTCTTAAAGAGAGAAAAGGAGAGGGGAAGAAAGAGGAGGAGACAGAACTGGAGGGGAACAGAGAAACCACCAACAATTTCCACGCAGTGTGGCAGAGGGCCAACTATGGACAGCTACAGTCTTAGAAGGTAGCTAAAGATGAGGGTGTTGGGAAACCATGAGACAGTTAATCAATGCCAGGTGGTCTACTTTCCCAAGTCCTCTCTTGGAGCCCCACCTTGGGGCTGTCTGTGAGCAGGAACAGCTGAGGAGCCAGCCCAGCCCAGGCCCAGGACAGGATTACGCACCCAGCAGCATGCGCTGCCCATCATTCTTCAGCGTGGCCAGAGGTGACATTCCCTCCGGCATGTGGTCGTAGAGCTGGGATAGGCACTTCTCTTGGTGGTCCTCATCTGCACCTGGCTTTACTGCAAAGACAGCCACAGGTTACATTCTCTCGCTCCGGAGACAGTGCTCCAGACCTGGGTTCTATTTGAGCAATGTCACCAGGCGATTTTTGACTCCAGGACATAGCCCAGGCTACCAGGCCCTAAGCCTTTGCTCCCAAAGGGACAGCCCACACACTAGGGGTTCAGGACTTGACCCGGGACCATCCTCAAGTAACTCCCCCTCCAAGTTGACCATTATATGGAGCCATCTTGCACAGCTCTGGGCCAGTGACAGCCCCATCCCAGGGGCTGCTGCCGCCATAACTTCCTATAAGACTCCTTCTTTACTTCTTCCTCCCTGGAAGAAGTCTTTTTTGTTAATTTGGGAGATAGGGTCTCTAGTAGCTCAGGATGGCTTATACTATGTAGTTGAGGACAACTTTAAGCTTCTGATCCTCCTGCCTCCACATTCCAAGTGTGAGGGTATATGGGCCTGTGCCAACGTACCAGCTTTTTCAGTGTATGGAGTGAACCCAGCGCTTCCTGCATACTAGGCAAACAGCCTGACTACTAAACCACACGCCCAGCCCATGTGACAGTGCTGATTTTGTGTGTGTGTGTGTGTGTGTGTGTGTGTGTGTGTGTGTGTTGTGCATGGGATGGGAATATACCCCAGTCCCACAATTTTTAAAACATCAAAATGAAAAAATAAAATGGATTGGGCACTTTATAACACTGAGGAGCTGAGGCAGGGACTGTGAGCCCAAAGCCAGCCTAGGCTATGTGGCAGAACATTCAAGCAGAGGAAGAAAGTCCCACAGTGACTATGACACCAATAGTTTTCAAACTGGACTATATGAGGGCTCAATATAGACTTTCTGTGCAATCCCTGTTTTGACGGGGAGTTTTTGGGGTTTTTTTGTTTTTTGTTTTTTGAGATAGGGTCTCTCTACATAGCCCTGGCTGTCCTGGAACTCACTATGTAGACCAGACTGACCTCAAACTCAGAGAGATCCACCTGCCTCTGGCTCTGCAATGCTGGGACTTAAGCCATGTACCACCATGCCTGACTTTTGGCTTAAAATTTTAATCACAATTTTTTGCACTAATTTTGATTCATTTAAATATCATCTATATTTATATAAATGGGCCAGTAAGATGCTCAGCAGCATACACACACAAACTAATTAATTAAAATAAAAAATATATCATCTTAGCTGGGCACAGTGGCACTTATAACCTAAGCAGTCCAGAGTCAGACAGAAAGAACAGGAGCTTAAGGCCAGCTTAGGCTACATGACATCCAGTCTCAACAAAACAAAGCAAAACAAAATTACTTTCTGAGGATGGGTATGGTAACACAGTTATAATCTTAGTATTTGGAAAGTTAATATGGGAGAATCTTGAGTTCAAGACCAGCCTAGGTTACATAGGGAGACCTTATCTCTAAGTAGATATATAATAATTAAATGAATTGAAATAAATACTGAGGAAGGCCCTGTATTCCATTCCCAAAACTGCCAAAATTAAAAATAAAAAATAAGCTGGGCATGGTGGTACACGCCTTTAATCCCAGCACTCGGGAAGCAGAGGCAGTTGGATCTGTGAGACTGTGGCCAGCCTGGTCTATAGAGTGAGTTCCAGAATGTCCAGATGTCCAGCGCACAGGACACAAGAAACCCTGTCTCAAAAAACATAACAATAATATACTACTACTAATACTAATACTAATAACAATAATAATAATAAATAAGTAAAAATAAAAAATCATTGGGGCTGAAAAGATGGCTCAGAGGTTGAGTGCATACTGCTTTTGCAGAGGACACTGGTTCAGTTCCCAGCATCCACATCAAGCCCTTTTACTCCAACCATTCGTACTCCAGCTCTAGAACACGCAACACCCTCTTCTGGCCTCTGTGGGCCCTGCACACATATGCACAAACCCACACGCAGACTCGAATAGATGTATGTGGTGGCTTGAATGAAAATGGCCCCAACAGGTTCATATATTTGCATGGTTAGTCCTTCACTGATGAACTGTTTGGAAAGGATGGGTGGCCTTGGCAGAGGAGGTGTGTGTGTCACTGGGTGTGGTCCCTGAGGTTTGAAAAGCCCACACTAGGCACTGCCAGCTGCCTGTGGATCAGGATATAGCTTTCAGTTACTTCTCTAGCACCATACCCTGCTCCCTGACATGATGGTCAAAAACTAACCTTCTGACACTGTAAGCAAGGTCTTAATAAAATGCTTACTCATAGTAAATGTTTTGGCAGTAATAGAGCAGTAGCTAAGACAACATAAATTAAAGAAACGATTTTAAGCCGGGCATGGTTGTCCATGACTTTAATCACATAACTTGGAAGGCAGAGGCAGGATGGATCTGTGAGTTCAAGGCCAGCCTAGTCTATAGAGAGTTCCAGGACAGCCAGGGCTACATAGTGAGTCCCTGTTTTGAGAAAAAAACAAAACAAAATTTTTAAAGAGCCAGGTGTGGTGGCACATGCCTTTAATCCCAGCACTCTGGAGGCAGAGGCCAGCCAGGAACTCTGTGAGTCCAGGACATCCAGGGCTACACAGAGAAACCCTGTCTTGAAAAACCAAAGGGGTAAAAAATAAATAAAAAGGAGAATTGTTTAAAGTGTTATTTGTCCCCCTGACTCCCATTAGAGTCGTCAACCCTGAATCCCACAGGCCTGTGTGATAGCCACTTGGGTCCGTATATCCTCTCTACCTTGTGCCTTTGTGGTGGGCACATGTCCAAGGCAAGAAGGCAGTTCCCACTCAGTTCAGCATTCCCCCAAATTAGCAAGCCCGTATCCTGAACCTGAGCCTTACACTGGTGGTCAATGAGGAGGGTGGCAGCAAAGTAGTGAGACAGGGCTCCATAGTGGTGGGTCTTCACATAGGCCACACTGGCCCAGGAATATGGGATGTTCTCCTTCACCGGTTCCTGGCTCATGGCTGCATGCAGCTGCTGGTAGGCCTCCGCCACCTGAAATGGAAGGAAGATGGGCAAAGAAAGCCTGGCACAGGAGCCCTCCCGAGCCTGGCTGTGGAGAAAGAGCCCTTTCTTCAAAGCCAGATCCCCCTCTGGAGAATGCTCCAGAATGTGGGCGTAAAGCCAAGCCAGTCCTCCTGTTGTCAGCATCAGCGTTAACAGAGGATCAAGCAACTGTCATTAGGCTGCTTTTTCCGGCTAAGCTGCAGATGGACTCCATGATCCCTATCTGAAACACCAGTATCTGTCAAGTAAATGCCTTGCCTTGGTGGCGCTGCTCCTAGCACCTGTACCAGCAGATCCTCCCCGACCCAGGGTCACAGGAACCAAGACGCCCTTACCTTGGCAGCCTCCTGAGCCACCTTTACCAGCACAAAGAACTCATTCTGGATCCCTGGCAGGCAGACTTTCTCAAACACACTTTCTTGCGCTTGGGCGAGCATCATTTTGACCAGAACACTGAGCATGGCAGGGCTCATGTCGTAACTCGGAGTGTGAGTGAAGGTCTCTTTCAGGTAGTTTAAAACCCCTAGGATCAGAATTTGTTGCTCATTAGTAGGAAACCACACTTATTTTATCATACTGCTGTAGAGAAAGAAGAAAAACACAACTGGGGTTGGGGGGTGTCACTCACAAATGAGTGCTTGCGTAGTACACAGGAAGCCCTGAGTATAAGCCACTAGCTATGTAAAGAAAATTGTCTGCCTATCTACCTAACTAACTACCTACCATCTATCCAAAGCACATATATAACTTACAATATACATAATATATGCACACACACGCACACACGACAGGCACCTGTAGTCATAAAGCATCTCGAAAAGTCTGTATTTGCCAGATGTAACCTGGCAACACATTTAATCCCAGCATGAGGGAAGCTGAAATAGGAGGATGGAGAGTTACAAGCATCCAAGTCTCCATCTGATTCTCAGTTGCCATGTTGTCTAGCTGTTCTGCTTCTTTGTGTGGACCTCAATAACTGCACGGAAGATCTGACTGGCTCTTGGATGCCCATGCTCACGGCAGTGCTGGTCAGGAGAGCCAATAGGTAGACCACTCCCGAATACCCACTGATGGGTCAACAGGTGGTCAAAACATCTACACATACACACACACACTGGAATACACTTCAGCCTTAAAAGGGATGAGGGGCTGGAGGTATAGCTCAGTGGTAGAGTGTGTGCTTACAGTGTGAGAGGACCCAGGTTCGAGTCCCAGTACCATGAGTAAAATGAGGAATGAGCCAGCTGCGGTAGACTTTAATACTAGCACTTGGGAAGTAGGAAGAGGGGGATCTCTGTGAATTCCAGGCCAGTCTGGTCTACAGAGTAAATTTCAGGCCTGCCAGGGAGACCCTGTCTCAAAAGATAGGGGAATGAAACTCTGATATATAGACAACATGAATGAAAACTTTATGCCAGGTACAATAAGCTAGCCATGGAAGGACAGATAGTACATTTGGTGAGATTCCTGGAATGGCTCAATTCAGGGGCACACAGCAGAACAGAAGTCACTAGGAGCTGCAGGAATGAGGAAAGGGACATTGCTGTCTAGTAGGTACAGAGATGCCTGGTGTGGTGACACACCCCTGTAGTATCAGCACTTGGGAGGGTGAAGCAGGAGGATGGTCAGACGCCCCTCTCTTGGTAAGTGAATATGAATAAACAGGGCTGCCTCCAGTGTGCACGATGAGGGCAGGCTGCAGCTGGAGCAGGGTGATGGCCGCATAGGGTACGAACAGTCAACAAGATAATTGTATCTCGCCCATATCTACCACACTTAAGAGATAGTCAAAACTGTAATCCATGATAGCTATACCTCCTCACAACTTCTTAAACTGGATTCTCCTTGAAGACATTCACATATGCATGAATCAAGGGAACCAGCTGGCTCACCTTTGTTTCGGTCCCACCTGGGAAATTCCATCCATGACTGGGTAGAATATGACGGAGAAAAACAGAAAGCCGGTGGTGTGAATGAGTGGATACAGGGCTTTCCCTGGGGCTGCCTCAGATGGACATGCCCACGCTACCTCCCTCAGCTACTTCCTGACACTTAGGAAAGTTAACTGTGGCAAGGCCTGACTGACAGTTAACCTGGAGGTGAAGTAGATTGGACTGCACACATCCCATCCAACTGGTTCCTCCTGTTTTGCTGCCCCAGAAGAGGATGGTGTCTGCTCTAGGCTGTTTGCCCCCCCCCACCTTACTCCATCCCAGACTGTCCTGTTACTGAGTTTGTTTGTTTGTATTTCTGAAGCCTTGGAGGCAGGTCACAAAGTGTGACTCCCTGAGATTCCTCAGAAGTAAGCAAACCTGCAATCCCAACGTGCTGGACACAGAGAGTTTCGAGGCCAGCCTGAGGTCAACATTCACAAGACCATGCCTCCAGGAGTCAAAATGGCAACCCTGTGATACCTCACGGGTTTTAGAGTGATAAGTCCAAGCAGGTTCATGTAGTGGGAGGAAAATGATGAGCAGAGAAGGCAAAAGAACGCTAAGCTGGCATTCAGGAGGCCGAGGCACGATGACCATCTCAAGTTCGAAATCAGCCTGGCTGACATAGAGAGTTAAAAGCCATCTTGGAGCCGGGCGGTGGTGGCGCACGCCTTTAATCCCAGCACTTGGGAGGCAGAGGCAGGCAGATCTTTGTGAGTTCGAGGCCAGCCTGGTCTACAAAGCGAGTCCAGGACAGCCAGAGATATTCAGAGAAACCCTGTCTCGAAAAACCAAAAAAAAAAAAAAAGCCATTTTGGACTACCTTGTGACGACCTTTCTCAAAAGATTAAAACAAACAAACAAACAAAAGAAAACAAAGCTATCAGATTGGCTCCTTGGAGGGATCACTGTGGTCTGCACCTCAATGGCTGCTGTTACCTTCCATTCCCAAGCTCAGGCTCCTGCAGACACAGGCCCTGCTGGAAGGGGGCAGCACAGGGCCCTCTGACACCTCTCCACCAAGCTGGCCCGCTGCACCCCCTCCAATGACCCCAGTCTCTTGTGGTTTGGCGCTGAGCGGGCTTTCTTCTTTGACCCTGATTCTGGTTCATGCTAGGATGCGCTGTAGGGGTGATGAAGTTAAAATGGGGAATAGCAAGCTGACTGTCCTCTCAGAGCTCTGAGTGAGGCAGGAGGATCCCAAGTTCCGGCCAACCTAACCCAGAAAGCAGGCTCCACCCCCAGCACTGGAGAAAAGAAAGGGTAGCTGGGAGTGCCAGACAAGCTCTGAAAGTCCCAGGAGCAGCAGGCTCCTGGGCCACTTTACCTGACAAGCGCTGTAATCAGCAAACACAGGCTTTGCAAATTTAGCAGATTAGGCCTAATACAAAAGTGCAGATAAATAACAGTAATTCCCTTTATCCGAGGTTCAGTTTTGTTCTGGCTCAGTTACCTGCAGCCGACTGTAATATGATAATGTTGCATGGAAAATTCCAGAAACAAGCACTTCATAGCATTTATCACATTGAATTGTTATCATTGTTCCATTTTTATCATTAGTTGTTAACCTTTGACTGTGTCCCGTCTATCATAAATAGGGACATATATGGGAATTCTTTCTTTTTTTCTTTCCTTCCTTTTCTATTCGCCATTCCTTTCATTTGTCTGCAGTACTAGGGGTCAAACCTAGAGCCTCACACATGTTGGGCAAGTGTCCTATCCTTGAGCTACAACCCCCACCCGCCCTCACACAGGCTTCAGTACTGTTATATAGTTACACACACACACACACACACACACACACACACACACACACACACACACACACGTTCCAAACATGTCCTGGAACATGTCCTTTTGTGGATACATTACTATATTGACTGATACAGTAACAACTAATAGAAAATTCTAAAGGCTACATCTCCACTTCCTGTCACTGGGAAATATTCACAGCCGCCTCTGGAGCCACTCACCTGGAAAAGATTAATCATTAACTACAAGCCTCACTATGTTTATGAGCCCTGCGGGTCTGAGATCACATGATGCCAACCACTGGGTAAGTCTCTCCACCAAGAAGTTACACAGCCATTCCTCTATGTGTGTGATATTAT
>CAJQZJ010000148.1:1637862-1648013 GCA_907164525.1 Lophiomys imhausi | reverse complement strand
CGGCTACAATTCCAGGAAGTCAGGACTGAGAGTCCTTCAGAAGCTTTCCCCTTGGAGCTTCAGAACCTCGGTATGGTGAGCAGGACTGCAAAGCTTTTAACCCTGAAATAATTGGGTCCTAGGACCTCGGAGGCAAGTCTTGGCTGATTAAAAGATCGCCCTAAATTTACAAACTAGCCTTAAAAACAGCTAAATAAGGCTCCAGACTTTAAGATTGAAAGACTGGTTGGAAACCAGCCACTCATATGGATCAACACCCAGAGAATGAATATCCTTTTAAGAAACTTAAGTTAGTGTTCAATGTTTGTTTATTATAGATATTAGAGTATTTTAGATATAGGTTTTAAAATTAGGGTTTGGGTTTTAGGATTTAGGAACTTTATGGGTAATTGTTAGGTTTTAATAAATGTATTTTTTTTTTTTTTTGGTTTTTCGAGACAGGGTTTCTCTGTTTAACAGCTCTGGCTGTCCTGGACTCGCTTTGTAGACCAGGCTCGCCTCGAACTCGCAAAGATCCGCCTGCCTCTGCCTCCCAAGTGCTGGGATTAAAGGCGTGCGCCACCACCGCCCGGCTTAATAAATGTATTTTTGATAAATAAAAATTCTGTTACAAGACCCTGTCTTAAAAACAAAATTGTTTAACATTGCTAAGAATTCAAGCTAGGCAGGGTCTGTATGTGTGCAAGGCAGGTGCCCTACT
This sequence comes from Lophiomys imhausi, assembly GCA_907164525.1. Classification (NCBI taxonomy): domain Eukaryota; kingdom Metazoa; phylum Chordata; class Mammalia; order Rodentia; family Muridae; genus Lophiomys; species Lophiomys imhausi. The sequence goes on along the minus strand of CAJQZJ010000148.1, from coordinate 1,647,313 downwards.
ACCAAGGTGCACCTCCGAAGACTCCTGCACTACCTGCTGTAGTTCATCTATGATGGCTGGTTGCTGGCTGTTCATGAAATAGCATCCAAATCTGTCCAAACCAAGCTGGACTCCCAAAGTCAATTGGCTTGGTCCAGGAGCTCTGAGAACTCCTTGAAGCTAGAGCAGTAATCCTTCTCTGCATGACAGAGAGAGTTAGGATTGTCCTCATTCCCCCTCTTGCTTACCTAAGAGAGCTGTGACACTTGACAGTGAAAAATAAACTTTTTGGGCTGGCGAGATGGCTCAGAGGAACAGCTAGAGAAGAACACTAGCTGTTCTTTTAGAGGTCCTGTGTTCAATTCCCAGCAACCAACATGGTGGCTCACACACTATATTGAGATCTGGTGCCCTCTTCTGGCCTGCATGCATAATAAATAAAAAATATACATTTAGAAAATAAACTTTTCTCCTGCCTCTCTGGCCTGACCAGATATCCCGAGGGTACGGATCTCGGTCCATGTTCTACCCTTTTCTGCCTGGACCAAGCTAGCCCTGACCTTCCCGTGGAGGAGCATGCATTTCCAGCCTGATACTAAACAAGGCCAGAATAGAACTCAAGACAGAAAGGTAGGAGATCCTGTCATTTGCCACTGCTCTAGGTAACAGAGAGGACACATTACTGAGTGAAGTAAGTCAAACACAGAAGGAAAAGCATTATAAGATATCAGGTGTCAGCCGGGCGTGGTGGCTCAGCCTTTAACCCCAGCACTCGGGAGGCAGAGCCAGGCCGATCTCTGTGAGTTCAAGACCAGCCTGGTCTACAAAGTGAGTCTAGGACAGTCAAGGATACACAGAGAAACCCTGTCTCGAAAAACCTAAAAAAACAACAACAACAAAAACAATGGTGGAACATAGGAACAAGGTAATATGTAGGATAGTCATGTCTTAAGAGTTTAAGAATGTGCCAGGCAGAATTCAGGAGGCAGAGGCAGGAGGATCTCTTCGGTTCAAGGTCAGCCTGGTCTACATAGTGAGTTCCAGGACAGTCAGAGCTACATGGTAAGACTCTGTCTTGAAAAAAACCAATAAATAAATATAGTCTAAGATGCTAAGGTATAACATAAAAGACAGGAAAGATTCACACTGTATCTGGGATTCCTGAGAAATGAAATTTTAGTTGCTCTTACCACAGATGCACACACATAAAACAACAGTACATTGTTACATTTGTGTAACTATTTCCCTATCTGATAGCATCAAGTTACAGAAGTGAAAGGCACAGGGTAACTGTTTTAGAAGTCTACTCTTGACGGTTTGACCAATCATGGCTTGAATACTCCTGTAAGTTCTGCACAGTTGAGGCAGGAGGATCATGAGTTCCAGAACTTGGTGTCACAGTGAAAATCTGTCGGCAAAACAAAACAAAACCACTACCCAACCAACTGTTATAGTCTAAACTCGGTGGGACCTCCAAATGTTATAGTGCGAGAACAGCTGCACAAACCACTCAGTTACCAATCTCAATCAGATATTGGTTTATTGAACATATATCCCAAAACTGGTCATAGCCACCATGACCAGGGTCACAGAGGTCTTGGAGCCTAACTGTGATGTCCATTTGCTTCCAAGACAGGCTTTTTGTAAGAAAAACCATATCCAGGTAACCAGGTCTAGGAAACAAATCACATCCAGGTAGCAACCAAGTTCGTGTATGAAACAAACTATATCCAGGTTAACAATCAAGTAACCACATGTAGGAAGCAAGGGGATGGCAGTACTACATCATTTTGACTAGCTAGACTGTAAAAAAAAAAAAAAGCTAAATTATTTTATTTACTAGTATACTAGTATTTAAATTATATTTAATTGGTCGGTGGTGTTAATCCTTAACCTGGCATTATAAATGAATACACAGACACCACAGGGATTTTAACAAGCCTTGGCCTGAATTGTGCAATCTTAACCCATCTAAGCTAGCTCTTAATTCTATTTCTCAAATATGACCCCATAAATACATACTTCCCTTTGGACTGCTATTCTCCATGTTATGCCGATGTTCCAGGCCATGTGGAATGATCTTCTTTAATCTTCCCCATCGTGTCTCCTCCTTCTTCCTGTTCCTGGCTTCTTCTTCCCATCAACCTCTCTGCTTCAGAAGCCCATGCACCTTAGTCCTGCCTATCTCTGTCTTTGCCCAATCTCAGGCCTCAGCATTTATTTACCCAATTAGAGACAATGTAAGTAACAGACAGCAAGCAGGACAGTTAATTAACATTTAGAATGCATAACATCACCCCATCACTAAACAAAGCATTTTTAACTGACCTTTAATTTCATTAGTCCCAAATGGAGCTATAGGTGGGGACTCTTCAGAATGTCAAGGTAACAAAGTAACAAAGTATGAATAGTTTCATCCTATAACTAAAATGGAGACTAAAGACAAAAATGGCTGCAGTTATGCTAAGAGCTAAAACAGACCTCAACACCAACAACCTAAAACATTCAGGACCTAGAAACAGCCCTCAGACAGGAAGCACATGCTTATTCAAGACCCCGGTTCAACTGAACTGAATAAATAAAAGAGTACCCAAGTCGATGTATTTTGTTTTTTAACATCTTCACAGCTATACACAGCCATTACCTATTTCTGATTTTGGAGGATTTTAGTGTCTCAAAAAGAAACATTAGCATCCATTCCTTGTCTCTGAGCTCTGCTAGTCGTTTTTGTCCTGTACAGACTTGCTCATTGTGGATACTTCACATAAATAGTAACTGAGTACAATGTTTTCTTCTGTTCTGTGTGTGTGTGTGTATGTGTGTGTAGGCCAGTGGACAACCCCGAGTGTTATTCCCCAGGTACCATCCACCTTTGTGTTGATACAGTCCCTCATTGGCTAGAACTCACCAAGTAGGCTAGAGCGGCTGGTCAGAGAGTCCCAGGCTCCATCCTCAATGTCCACAAGCATGCTGCCTCCTACCTGGCTTGGCTTAGTTTACATCAGCCCTGGGGGTTGAACGCCAGTCCACCAAGCACTTTACTAGCCAGCCTTCTCTTTTCCTTCCCCAACCCCATTATTATTTTGATTCATTGTTGTTTGAAAGGGAATTATTGTATAGCCTAGGCTGACCTTAATCTGTAGTCCCCTGCCTCAGTTTCCTACGTTCTGGGTTTGCCGCCCAGTGTCCCACACCTAGCTAGCATATCGTTTTCAAAGTTAACTCAGATCATAGCCCACACCAATTCTCTCTTCCGTTGTTAAATAAGCGTACATTTGTTCTGTTTAACCATTCACTGGCTGCTGGACATTTGAAATGTTCTCATTTTTCGCTATCACAAATAAAGCTAGAGGCCCAGTATGGTGGCCCACACCTAAAATCTCAGTGCTTGGAACATGAGAACAGGAGGATCACAAACTCAAGGCCAGTCTTAGCAACATAACAAGTTCAAGACTGGCCTGGACTGCATGAGACCCTACACCAAAAAAATTATTAAAAAAAAAAAAAACTTAAAAAAGAAGCTGGGCATGGTGGCACATGCCTTTAATCCCACCACTCAGGAGGCAGAGGCAGTCAGATCTCTGCGAGTTCGAGGCCAGCCTGGTCTACAAAGTGAGTCCAGGACAGGCAAGATTACACAGAGAAACCCTGTTTTGGGGGGGGGGGGGGGAAAGAGGGGGGGGAAGAGGAAGGAGAAGAAAAAAAAAAACCTCGAAGAAAGAAAGTAACTTATTTCTGACCCTTTAGTCTAATGCCCACTGGTTAGGTGGCTCCTGAGCAGGCTTGACTGTAGATAACCTTTCCTATCCCTGTGGTTCACATAATGGGTATGTCTCAGGACAGGAGGGGGAAGGTTCATAGGGGATGGTGTGTGTGTGTGTTGTGGTTAAGAGCAACTAAAATCTGCTGGGCTGTAGTTGCACACACCTTGAATTCTAGCACTCAGGAGGCAGAGGCAGGCGAATCTCTGAGTTCCAGGCCAGCCTGGTCTACAGAGTGAGTTCCAGGACAGCCAGGACCACTCAGAAAAACTCTTTATTTTCTATATATAAGTTGTTCTTTGAATAAACATTGATGATTTAAAAAAAATAATTCTATTTTATTTTATGCAAATTGGTGTCAAATCCCTTGGAACTGGAGTCACAGACAGATGTGGGTGCTGAGAATTGAACCAGGGTCCTCTGGAAAAGCAGACGATGCTTTTAACCACTGAGCCATCTCTCCAGCCCCACTGATTTTTTTTTATATATATACCTATAGGTTATGTGGTTAATTCTATATTTAACCATTTGAGAAACTATCACATAATTTGTCAAAGTCATTATACTAATTTATTTATTTGTTTATTTATTTATTTAGGGTTTTTTGAGACAGGGTTTCTCTGTGTATACTTGACTGTCCTGGACTCACTTTGTAGACCACATTGGCCTTGAACTCACAGAGATCTGCCTGCCTCTGCCTCCTGAGTGCTGAGATTAAAGGCGTGCGCCACCACGCCTGGCCATTTTACTAATTTATGTTCCCATTAGCAAGTATTCTATAACTGAGCCATGCATACCCCCAGCTCTTCACTGGCAGATCAAGTAACTACTCCATTACTGAACTACAGCCCCAGACCTACTTTTTTTTTTTTTAATGACAGCCATTGCTGGTCGTAGTGTATGCCTTTAATCCTAGCACTCGGGAGGCAGAGGCAGGTGGATCTCTGTGAGTTCAAGACCAGCCTGGTCTACAAATCGAGTTCAGGGCAGCCAAAGCTACACAGAGAAACCCTGCCCCCCCCCAAAAAAAAGACAGCCATTTGTCTTAGTTAGGTTTCTATTACTGTGATAAAACAGAAGCCAACTTGGGAAGAAAATATTTTATTTTATCTTATAACTCTTTGTTCATCTTATATTTCATCTCATAACTCACAATCCACCATCATGGCAGGAAGTGGAGTAGAAGCCAGATTGCATCCACATCAATCATTAATCTAGACAACACCCCACTGACTTGCCTACAAGTCCATCTTGCATCTTGGCATTTTCTCTTCCAGAGAAATGTCAAGGTTTGTGCCAAACTGACATCAGACTAGCCAGCATCTCATCCTGGTGTGTGTGGTATGTCATAATGATTCAACTTTTTCATTGGCTTCGCTTAGGGATATGACTCAACAACAGAGGACTGGCCTAGCATGTGCAAGGCCTTGGGATCCATCTCTAGTCTGCTCAGCTCTCCTACAGAAAAGAAAATCAAATCACTCTGCTCATTGCAGAGACAGTAGTCTTTGGCTAAGTCGGTAAGAATTGTTGCCCCATGTCCTCTCCTTGGTTGGTCCTTGAATGTGGAAACCTGGCCCAGAAAATGTTGGGCCTTTTTCATGGGCTTGGAGCCATTTGTATCATTTTTCTGGGAAATTATTGACTAAAAACCTTTGCCCATTTTTGAACTCGGTTATCTTTTTACCCATTTTGAAACTGGGTTATCTTATTTGTTGAGTTCAAAAGGTTTGGTTTTGTTTTAAATGTCTTTTGGGTTGTTTTAAGACAGGGTCTCTCTATGCAACCCAAGTCAGCTTCCAATTTACATCAATCCTCCTGTCTCATCCTTCTGAGAATTGAGGTTAGAGGTAGGTATTAGCATTTGGGAGACAGAGGGAGGTGGATCTCTGAGTTTGAGGACAGCCTGATCTACAGAGAGAGTTCCAGGACAGCCAGGCTGCACAGAGAAACCCTGTATTGAAAAACCAAAAAGAAAGGAAGGAAGGAAGGAAGGAAGGAGGGAGGGAGGGAGGGAGAGAAGAAGGGAGGGAGGGAAAGAAAGGGAGAGATTATAAGTGTACATGGTCATACTTAGCTTCCAAAAGAATTATTTAGTATTATTATTACGCACCTGTCATGGTATGTGTGTAAAGGTCAGAGGACAACTTGTGGGAGTCAGTTCTCTCTTTTGTGTGGGTCCTGGGAACCAATCTCAGGCTGTCAACCTTGGCAACAATTACCTTTATTTGCTGAGCCTTCTGACTTTAGAAGGCTTCAAGTATATATATGTATATATATATATATATATATATATACACACACACACACATTATTTTTCATCTTCACAAAACTAGAAGCGGAAACTCCCAGGACTCAAGCTTTTTAAGTAAACATTTTTCATGGGCTGATCACTTAGATTTCTTTACCAGTATCTGCTTGTGTTCTCTGCCTATGATTTCCTGAGGTATTTGTTTCTTTCCTTTTTCTTTTTGTAGTGCTGGCCACTGAACCCACTAGGCAAATGCTCTGCAACTGGGGTACATCTCTAGCCCCTCCTAGGGTCTTTGGATCATCGTGTACCAAGCTTCAGATCAGTAAACAACTTCATTTAGACCTAATGGTGTTCTCCCTCCCTCAGACAGGCAGGATCTGAGCGAGGACCACATTCCTTGGCCCTTATCTGTAGGGCCAGTGGCTACTCCCTGGGAGTATCCTGGTAGGCAGTGTTCTCAGGCAGGGCAACTCAGGAACCTAACTACTTCAACCACCCCCTTCCTGACTTCCCCCAACCCCCACCCACACCCGCACCTATGGCCTGGACCCCTGGGAGGGAGAGGCAGGTTATATCCAACCCATCCTGCTAAGGGGCCCCATAATACGGCCTTTGGACTAGAGAGAAGTGAGCTACTGTAGTTCCTTAAGAATTTCTCATTCTCTCTTCCCAGAAGAGAACTATCATCCCTCCAGCTCAAAGATCCCACCCTCCCACTCCACCTAGTTTTCAGTCCCATAATGAGACTTTCCTCTATATTCAAATGGCTGGAGAGACAGCTCAATGGTTAAAAGCACTGGCTGCTCTTCCAGAGGACCAGGGTTCAATTCCCAGCACCCACATGGCAGCTCACAACTGTCTGTAACTCCAATTCTCGGGGATCTAACTGTCTCACACGGACATAAATGCAGGCAAAAACACCAATGTACATAAAATAAAAACAAGTAAATGTGAAAATCAAAGTGCTCACACCACATTCACATTGGTGGTATAGTGGTGAGCACAGCTGCCTTCTAAACGGCCACAGATAATCAGAATCTGAGTTGGAATGGCTCCTAAAGCAAGCACCTTCTCATTTAGCCCTGATTTTTAAACTTGAAATGAGGAAAACTGTTTCCAGAACTTAGTAGAATCTAAGAGAGGAAGATTGGGTGTTCAAGGCCAGCCTGGACTACAAAGTAAGTTTGAAGGCAGCCTTTATTAGACAAGGAGGCCATGACAAAAAAAGGGGGGGGGTGTGCAGGGCTAGAGAGATGGTTCAACAATTAAGATCTTGTACTGCTCCTGCAGAGGATCCAGCACCCACATCAGATGGCTCACAGCTCTCCAGGGGATCCAACGCTTCTGGCCTCTGTGGGCACCTGTACTTACTTGTACACACACACACTCACTCTCACACAGATTATTCTTAAATCTTAAAGAGGGGGGACCTTGTAGATCTTTACTTGGTGTGGTTCACTCCTAGCCTAGCACGCATGAAGTCTTGTATGTGCACACCTACAATCCCAACACTCTGAAGGCTTTACTTATTTTTATCTCGAGTGTGCAAGTGTTTTCCTGGACCTGCATATGCCCACAAGTGTGCAATGCCTGTGAAGGGCAGGAGGGGGGGGGGTCAGCTCCCCTAGAACTGGAATTACAGGCAGTCGTGAGCTGCCTTGTGAGTGCTGGGAACTGAATCTGGGTCTGCTGCAAGAGCAGCCAGTGCTCCTAAGCTAATGTTAAGCCCATTTCTCCAGCCACGGAAAATGCTTTTATTGTGAAGTTGGCTTAATAGTTATGGGCTGGGGGCTGAAGAGATGGCTCAGCGGTTAAGTGCACGGGCTGTTCTTCCAAAGGATCCGGGTTCAAATCCCAGCACCCACATGGCAGTTCACAACCGTCTGTAATTGCCATGTGTGGTGGCGCACGCCTTTAATCCCAGAGTTTGGGAGGCAGAGGCAGGTGAATCTCTGTGAGTTCAAGGCCAGCCTGGTCTACAAAGTGAGTCCAGGACAACCAGGGATACACAGAGAAACCCTGTCTTGAAAAAAACAAACAGAAAAAAATAGTTATGGGCTGAAAATCCCTATGAAGGGCTGGTCCACCTTGCCTCAGAATGCTACGGCTCATCAATGTTATTTTACAGACGTTTTATGAATAAGAACTTTTTTCCTGTTCCTATACCTCACCAAACTTCTGGAAACTCTGCTCTAAGCAACCCACAAATTTAGAGTCTAGTTTCTAGATAAGGCCTAGGAATGCAGGGGATTAGACTGGACTGAGTCACTGGACTCAAAACTACATTGCTTCTTACTGACAGGTAGGAATGTTGGGTGTTGCTAGAACTGACAAGAAACACCCATTCGGCTCCTTGCAAAGTTCCAGAGAGGTAAATGTAGGCAAGACAACCCCCCCCCCCCAAAGAAGCCCTGGAATCAATCACAAAGGACCAAGCTGAATTACTGTTAGTGAGTCCTTTCCCAAACCCATCACCCATTTCTCATCTTTGGTCTTACTTTGTGTGTGCATATGTGAATACATACATGCGTGCATGCATGAGTATATGTATGTGTGTGCATGTGTGTGTGTATGTTGGTGGCCGTGATGGGATTTGAGCCCAGAGCCTCACACATCCAGACAAGTACTCTGCCACTGAGCTACATCCAATCCTAAAATTTGGTCAAGTTAGCAAGGTTTGTTATTGTTGTTTTGGGTTTTTGGTTTTGGTTTTTTGCTTGTTTTTGTTTTTTGTTTTTCCAGGCTAAAGATAAAACCTGGGGCCTCATGTATGCTAGGCAAGCAAGAGTTCTACCACTGAGGGCCATCTCTGGCTCTCTGGTCTTGTCTGATAGTGAGTCTCAGAACAAAAACCAGCTCAGGGCCTCCTCCACATCACCAGTAGACCAGCTAGCACACCAGCTTGGCCTAGAACTCAAGCACAACTGAGTTAACCTGTTTGTTAAGAGTCCTACATACAATGAGTGCCAGGCAGGTGGTGCAAGCCTGTAATGCCAGCACTTGGAAGGCTGAGGAAAGAGGACGGATTCAAAGTTGGCCTGAGCTACATAACAGGACTTCTACAAAAATAAACTGAAATAAAAATAAACCACAAACAGACTTTCAAAGAAGTGTCTCACACAGGTCCATTTAGTTCCTTCGAAAGATTAGATTTGGAGATTTCAGTTACTCTTCAAACATGAAGTGGGGTACTGGATAAATGGCTCAGTCGTTAAGAGCGCTTGATGTTCTTGGCTAAAGACCCACGGTTGGTTCCAGCACACACTCGCACATGTACGTACACACACAAACACACACACACACAGTCAGGTAGCTCAAGCCACTTGTAATTCAGGCTCCAGAGGATCCACCGTCCTCTTCTGGCATCTACTGGCACCTGCACTCATGGGCACAAACCCACACTCAAGTACACACACACACACACACACACACACACACACACACACACACACACACA
>CAJQZJ010000148.1:1568284-1626965 GCA_907164525.1 Lophiomys imhausi | reverse complement strand
AACCCTGTCTCGAAAAAACCAAAAAAAAAAAAAAAAAAAAGAAACACCCAGAGAGCTGGAGAGACGGCTCAGCTGCTGTGCTTGCTGCTCTTGCAGAGGACCTGGGTTTGTTTCCTAGTACCCAAGTCAAGTGGATTCTCACAATGACCTGGAATTCCAGTACTAGGGCATTCAGTGCCCTCTTCTGGCCTCCAAGGCCTTGTGGGGAGCACTCAAGGTGCAGGTGCGCGCGCGCGCGCGCACACACACACACACACACACACACACACACACACACACACACACACACACACTACTTAAATCTTTAAAAAAAAAAATCCAGACTCCAATCCTTTCTCTTCCTCACCCATGTTCTGAAAGGCTTGACGCCCTCCAGGTTATACTTCACCCTCCCTCTGACCTCCTGGTCTTCTCCCCCAGGAGCTGCCACAAGTCCACCAAACCATCTGTTCAGAAGACAAACAATCTACCAAGAACTGAAGTCCCAGAAAGAGTCATCAACTTGCTGGAGGCTGTAAAGCAATTTCGTGGGGGAGGCAGTCAGGCCCCAGGGCCTTAGGTTGTACATCTTGAGATTCCCAGACCGAGCAAAGCAACCCTCCTGCAATTCTGGCCTGTGATCCTCTGGCCCAAATGCCACACATAATTAAAAGTTATAATCCTGTAATTCCATGATGACATCTTTCAACTTAAATATACTTTAAAACCTTTTTTTTAAACGCCAAAAGGAACTTTAAAAAATGCCCACTGTCCCCACCTGTCTCTAGATGCCCCTCCTGTTCTACTAAACGCATGAGCAAAAATTCTAAGTTGGCAGTGTCCCGCGGGAGAAGGAAGCTGCCAAGCCCATTTACGAAGTGGCGTTGAACAATTAAGAATTGATTGCTCTGTGGGAAGCAGTTTCACTTCCCTATTCAAGATTATTCGCTGTGCCTTCGATCGTATCAGTTAGAAAAATATCCACGACAATCTCTCAACCCACCAGGTGATCTTTGGCCAAACTCCAAAGGCTATTTTTAGACTCGCTAGGGACACCAAAGGAAGGTGAGGAGCCTGTCACCGTGATTCGCACCTCCAAAGCGTCTTTGTAAGCCAGTTCCAGAAGATGTTCGGCAATCCCAGCGCCGCTCTGGGCGCCTGCTGGGGTCGCTTTTGAGGAACTGAGCTCCAGGGCGAAAGGCGGTCGGTAAGTTGCCGAGGAGCTCCAGGACGTACCAAGTGCGCAGAGCCCGGTCTCGGTCTCTCCGACAACCAAATACAGATAAAATCCGCTTTGGAGAAGGGGCGAGACTCCGGTTCTCTGGCTTTCTTAGGCAATTCGAGGACAAACGAGGAAGGTGCGCCCGGGGTCCCCTTTTAGCAGCCACCCTCCCTTACCTAAGAAGTCGAAAAGGCGAACACTGAAAGCATTTGGGAGGCGAAGAGCAAAATTCACCCTCCGTCTGTACCACAGCTAAGAGCTCGGGTGGAAGCTGAGCTCTGGTCGCTGCGCGGAGGGACCCAGCTCGCCAGCGTGGCCAGCGGCTGGTCCTTTCCCCCACCGACATGAGAAGGAGGGCAGGACCACCTGGATCACCTCTCCAGGTTCCCACCCGAGCGCGGCTCGCCCATGCACCTGCGATTGCCATCTGCTGCGGGCGCCCAGTCCCGCGCAGTCCTTTTTTGCCCTCCCTTCCCCGCTGCGCGGCCCGCACCATCCCCGCACCTTCCCTCTCTTCCCCTCCCCCTCCGGTCCAGGCCGACCCCGGTCGCAATCCCCATCAGTCTGCGGGGACAGAGAGGGTCTGCGGACTCGCCGCCCACCTTCCGAAAGTAGTCGTCGCGCTCTTTCTCCAAGGGCTGGGGGCTCGCGGGTAGCAGCGCGTCTGTCATGCTGGCAGCGCGGGAGCCGACGTGAACTGGGGTGCAGTGGCAAACCCAGAGCCCCAGAAGGCGCCCGGCCCGCCCTCGCCCCGCCCCCCTGCAGACCCGCCCCAAGCCCTAGAGCGCCAGATACCTGGAGCTCCACCCCTCCCAGCAAGGCCCGGTCATAGGCGGGTCCCGAGCCTGGAACTCCGCCCCGCCACCTAGACCCGGCCCCCAGCTCGCAAGAGGCGAATCCCTAGACCTGGAGTTCCGCCCACCGCCTTTGCCGGTCTCCTGAATCCTTGTCTGAGGGTGAGCCACACCCCTGATCTTTGGAGCCACGCCCATCTCGTCTAGGCCCCGCCCCTTCCCTTCCAGTCCCACGGGAGGCCGATACCTACCTATCTCTCTGGAGACTCGCCCCGCTCTTTTTTCAGGTCCCGCCCACTCTTCTCAGATCCCGCCCGCTCAACAAGGTCCCTCCTCCCTAATTTGCATAGGCTCCTCCCCTGTCCCTTGGAGCCTGTGTTCAGAGCCTGCCTTCTGAGCTTCTGATCTTCATCTGCTTGTGGTTAACAGCTCTACCTTGTGAGCCCCAGGGTGGTGGTGCAGCGGATGGGATAGGGGTTCCAGCGACTGCGGCGACTCGCCCTTCTCTGGGAGTAGTAGATGCAGAAAGCTCGGGTATTCACCGTCACTTTCCCACCCAGGGACTCGGACACCGGGGAGGATTCAGGACCAGTCCCATCACTATTCGGGAGCTTTTGGCTCTGACCAGGGAGATCAGGAAAGCTTCTTTCAGGGCGGAAGACTGCCAAGCGCTTGGGCTGGTTGAAGTCATAGTGGGTGGGTGGCAGAAGTCACCGGGAGAAGGGGCCACCTACTGAGCAGGCTTTGTGCACAGAAACTCCGCAGGAGTCTTTAAGGATACTTCTTTGCCAGAATTCCCAGCTTCGTTTTTCTCAGATCCAGAATGGGGCCCAAGTGATTCTTTCTCTGGCTGGTCTGGGGTTTCAGGTACAGATTTAGTTACTATAGGAGTTCTGGGGTGTTCTCTAGGCTCCGGGTTCGCGCTACCTCATAGTGGACAGTAGACAGACTCTAGGGTTGGATATGGTGGCACAGGGTGCTACGATCCAGCTGCAGGAGCCTAGAGCTCCCAGTCCACAGAGCCGTGTCCCTCCTCGCCACTGCCACCACCAAGGAACACCTTTGTCTGCTGTCTTTGGCGGTCTGTGGGTCTCAGAGTAAACTTCAGGTAAAAACACACTCAGCTTTCAAAACTAACCAACCGTTTCTGTACCCTTTAAAACGTGTATTAGAGCTGGGCGTGGTGGTGCATGCCTTTAATCCCAGCACTCGGGTGGCAGAGGCAGGCAGATCTCTGTGAGTTCGAGGCCAGCCTTGTCTACAGAGTGAGTCCAAGGACAGTCAGGGCTTGGTACACAAAGAAACCCACTTTCGAAACAAAACAAAACATTTAAAGTGTATCAGGGCAGTTTGAGAGTTTTAAAACAAGTGCTTAAAATAAACAGTGGCAACAGCTTAGCATATGTTAATAAATAAAAATTTTAAGTTCACCCAGTCATGAGAAAAGAGCTACTTAAGTCTAAGAAAGATCCTGCCAAAGGATTCTGCGATGGTGCACACACCCATGATCCCACTGCTTTTCTGGAAGCTGAAACAGCAGCTGTTGAGTTCCAGGCTAGCCTAATGTCTTGATGACATTGCTGTGATTAAAGAGTCTGACCAAGCTTTTCCGAGCAGCCTCCAAGATGGCTGAAGTGGAGCAGAAAAAGAAGGGCACTTTCCGCAAGTCCACCTACCGTGGCGTGGACCTGGACCAACTGCTGGACGTGTCCTATGGGCAGCTGATGCCGTTGTACAGCGCCCACCAGAGACAGCGCTTGATCGCGACCTGCGGCGGGAGCAGCACCCACTACTCAAACGTCTGAGAATGGCCAAGAACGAGGCGCCACCCAATGGAGAAGCCGGAGGTGGTGAAGACCCACCTGAGGGACATGATCATCCTACCCAGAGATGGTAGGCAGCATGGTGGGCGTGTACGACGGCAAGACCTTCAGCCAGGTGGAGATCAAAACCAGAGATGATCCAGTCACTGCCTGGGCCAGTTCTCCAATCACCTACAAGCCCGTGAAGCAGGGCCAGCCTGATATTGGTGCCACCCACTCCTCAGGCTTCATCCCCCTCAAAAAGCCTTGGCTAATAAAGACTTGTGTTTAGAAAAAAAAAAAAAGTCTTACCAAAAGAACTTGGGGGAGGAAAGGGTCTAATTGATTTATACCTTACAATCCATCACTGAGGGAAACTGGTTCAGGACCTCAAGGCAGGAACCTGAAGGCAGGAAATGAAGCAGAAACCTTGAAAAGCACTGATTACTGTCTTGCTCTCCATGGCTTGCACAGCCTGCTTTTCTTTCTACTTTATGTATATGAATGTTTTGCCTGCTTGTATATGACCGTGGAGGACATATAAAGATGCCAGATCCCCCCCTGGAACTGGAGTTATAGACGGTTTGAACTAACATGTGGGTGCTGGGAATTGAACCTAGGTGCTCTGAAAAGCAGCCAATACTCTCTCAGCCAGTGAACCATCTCTCCAGACAGCAGCCTGCTTTCTTATATAACTCTGGACCACCCACAGTGGACTGGGCCCTCCCACATCAATCATTGATCAAGAAAATGTCCCCAGAGACCTGCCTACAGACCAATCTTATGGAGGCATTTCTCAGTGGATTCTCTCAGATTCCCTCCTTCAGGATGACTCTAGCTAATGTCAAGCTGACAAAAAAATTATTCCACCACACTTGGGCTTAGTGGAAAGACCCTGTGTCCATATTCCAGTAAAGGAAGGAAAGAAAGAAAGAAGGTTGGAAGAAAAGAAAAAACCCAGAATCCTAAGCAGCCAAACTCTGAGGCAAGTGTTTGGAAAAGAGCTAATGAAAAAAAAAAACAAAAACAAAAACAACTTTCTCTGGGCGTGGTGGCTCACGCCTTTAATCCCAGCACTCCGGAGGCAGAGGCAGGTGGATCTCTGTGAGTTCAAGGCCAGCCTGGTCTACAAAATGAGTCCAGGACAGCCAGGGCTACACAGAGAAACCCTGTCTTGAACCCCACCCCCTAAGGAAGAAACAAAAAACAAAAAACCAACTTTCCTTCCTTCCTAAGTCAATCTAGCATCAAGGTGATTTTGGGCACATGTTCTATTTAATACATTGTCCTGGAAATGCACTGGCCCGGGGATGAGGGTTAAAAGCTGGTTCAGGTTCCTAGAGAAGTGGGTCAATATATCACCATGTTAATACTCATAAACTTATCAGTAGTATAACCTAGACAGAAGTGGCCAAGGACAAATTTCCAACCAGTGTCTCACTCACCCCAGGCTTGCTGACTCCTCCTGTCCCTGTCACCTTCAGTATAGTCCCATCTCCTATTACAATGACATTCATTTTTATTTTAAAATAGTGACATACTATGTAGCCCAGGATAGCCTGGGGTCCCAGTTCCTCCTGCAGCACACGGGCTCCCCAATGCTAGGACGACAAGTGCTTATCACCAAGCCTAGCTCAAATTGCCTTTACAGTTTGTTACACATACAAAACCATCTCAGACTGATGTTGACTTAATAGTCCTTTAAAGGTTTTATTTATTTGTTTGTTTGGTTTTTTTTTTTTGAGATAGAATTTCTCTGTGTAACAGAGCCCTGACTGTCCTGGACTCACTCTGTAGACCCGGCTGGCCTTGAACTCACAGGGAGCCACATGCTTCTGCCTCCAAAGTGCTGGGATTACAGGCTTGTGCCACCACGTCCAGCTCTTTAATGATTTTTATTTACGTTGATGTGTATGTGTGGGTGCCTGCATGTATGTGTGTTGGGTCTCCAGAACTAGAGTTACAGATCATTGTGAGCCCCCCTTCATGAGTGCGCTGGGGCGTGGGGGGGGGAGGGCAATTCTTCTCTGCAAGAAAACCAAGTACACTAATCACACTGACCCATCTTTCTAGGTCTTTTATAGTCTTTTTAAAAGATGCCTAGACAATCTCTCTCTCTCTCTCTTTTTTTTTTTTTTGAGACAGGTTTTCATTCCGTAGTTCAGGCTGTCCTGAAACTCA
Organism: Lophiomys imhausi; assembly: GCA_907164525.1. Lineage (NCBI taxonomy): Eukaryota > Metazoa > Chordata > Mammalia > Rodentia > Muridae > Lophiomys > Lophiomys imhausi. The sequence goes on along the minus strand of CAJQZJ010000148.1, from coordinate 1,620,987 downwards.
CTGTAAGGCCTTGAAGCTTCCTGTCTCAGCCTTCCAAGTTCTGGAATCATAGTCATGAGCCACCGTGCCTGACTCAACTTTTAAAGGCAACTGTGTCATCACCATAAGCAAAAACCCAATTGTACCTTGCCCTATACAGAGAAACTTGTAAAAAGTGAATACAACAAGAACCAAGGTCTATTACTGAATCTGCTCTGACGTCACACCTTTTCCTGCCGCCTCATTTGTTAAAGAACAGAGTCTGGGGATGTGGCTCAGTGGTACAATGTTTGCATCCATGAGGTTCTAGCACAGTACAGACAAGACAGGAAAAGAAAAGGAAGCCTGTCATTAACCCCAGCCCACCTCAAACGACATCCTGTGTGTCTTCAGAAGTGTGACACATGGGCCATCTGAACTTTGACCCTTCGGTGTACTCAAAATCAGACAGCCTCGTGACTCACTGCAGGCCACCCCACAGGTGTCCTTCTACCATAAATCTGATCTCATTGTGACCAAGAAATGAGACCTGTTACTGCTGACCCAGTAAGGAAAAAAGTCAGCTTTACTTGCTGTCCCTACTGATATGAAACAACAGCAACAACAAAATGGCATTAAACTGTATATGCTGGGACAGGTCTATTAGTCCCCCCATTCAGGGGACTGAAGCAAGAGTTCAAATCCCCACTTGGGAAACAGACACAGGAGGATGAGAAGTTCAAGGTAAGAGTGCAGAGATGGTTCGGTTCACAAGGGCCTATTTTATATCTGTAGAACCCACGTAGAAAAAGCTAAGAATGGTGGACACACTTGTAAGGGGAGGCAGAGGCGGGGGGGGTCCCTGGGGCTCACTGGCTGGCTAGCTTAGCCTAATTAGTGAGTCCCAGGACCTAGTGAGAGACCCTGTCTTAAAAATCAAAATGGAACTAGAAATGTGTTCATTTGGGAGAGGACTTACTAGCGTACAGGAAGTCCCATGTTGCATGCCCAGCTTCACATAAAACAGGGCACAATACATTCGGGAGGCAGAGGCAGGCAGATCTCTGTGAGCTAAAGGCCAGCGTGGGCTACAAAGTGAATCCAGGACAGTCATATATATACACAGAGAAACCCTGTCTCAAAAACAAAACAACAACAACAACAAAAACAGGGCACAGTAGTAAATACCTGAAATCTTAATACTTGGGAATTGGAATCAAGAGGATCAAAAGTACAAAGCCATCTTTGGGTACACAGTGAGTTCAAAGCCAGACCAGGCTTCATGAGATTCCATCACAAAAAATAAAATGAAAATGTATAAGGTTGACAGTCTTCCTAAAGAACAACACTCAAGCTTAGCCTCTGGCCTACACACAAACACACACACACATACACACACACACACACACACACACACATTCATGTGTTCATGTACCACACACATACATATACACTCACAAAAAAGAAATAAAATAATATTCCTGACTGTACTATCTGAGATAGAAGCTATCTAGGTCTCTAACAATCAGCAAGCCAACAGTCCATCCACTGTAGAATAGTTGGGCAAGGCACAGCCGGGTCACATCAGGGGAAATTGCGAATGATGATTAACACCTCACTTTTGTGTACAGAGTCACAAGGGATCTCACACTGTTGTTGCTGAGCAAAGGCTGCCAGACATAAACTACTATGTGAGGGCCAGCAAGGTGGTGACTAGGGAAAGGGCACTTGCCTCACTCAGAGCCTGGCGACCCGGGGTCAACTCCTGGAACCTACATGACAGAGAGCTGACTCCGTACGGTGGCTCACAAAATGATATGGCATGGCCCCCTCCCGCAAACAAATAACGAAGCACGTCAAAATGAAAGGCAGATCTACCATCCGGTGCGGCAATTCCACTCCCGAGTACGGAAGCGACGGAAATGAAGTGGATGCCAGCAATACTTGACTCCTGTGTTCATAGGAACACTGTTCATGTTGGGCAGGAGGTGGAAGCCATGGATGGGTCTATGAGTGGACTCGTGCGCGGGTTAACGGAAAATGTGGTACAGATAGGCAAACGGGTGCTATCCTGCCACGGAAAAGAATGAAATCTCTCTAGCCGTGTTGGCACGGGTCTTTAATCCCAGCCTTCTGACAAAGAGACAATCTTTGTAAGTCAAACCCTGTGAGTTTGAGGCCAGCCTGGTTTATAGAGAGTTTCAGGTCAGCCAGGAACACAATGAAATGTACTAGTTAGTACCTTTTCTGTTGCTGTGATAAAACACCATATTACTAACTAGGCAACTAACAGAAAAAAGAGGTTACTGAGGCTCATGGTTCCAGAGGGCCGGGAGCCCATGATGATAGCACACACCTAAGAGTTTAAATCTTCTAAATTTTATTTTATTTATTTTATGTGTATAAATGTTTTGCCTGCATACATGTTTAGGTACCACAGTCCCAAGAGCTTACATCCTTTTTGTTTTGGTCATTTTTTTTTTTGTTTTTGTTTTTGTTTTGAGATAGAGTTTCTCTCTGCAGTTCTGGCTGTCCTGGAACTCTTTCTGTAGACCAGGCTGGTCTCAAACTCACAGAGTTCTGCCTGACTCTGTCTCCCAAGTGCTGGAATTAAAGGCGTGAGCCACCACTGCCCAGTTATCAGCTTTCATCTTGAACTCGAACTCTAAGCAGGAAGCAGAGAGAGCAAACCGGGAATTGCACACGGTTTTGAAACCTGAAAGTGATTTACTTCCCAGGGATATACTTGCTCTAGCAAGGTCATGCCTCCTAAATCTCCCTCAAACCAAGTATTCAAACATCTGAGCCAAGCCTATGGGGAACATTCTCATTCACACTACACATAAGACCTTGTCTTTAAGAGAAAAAGAAAGAGAGAGAGAGAAAAGAAAGAAAGAAAGAAAGAAAGAAAGAAAGAAAGAAAGAAAGAAAGAAAGAAAGAAATATTGCTGGGCCCCTTAGGAGGTGGAGGCAGAAGGATCTGGAGTTCAAGGTCAATCACAGCTACCTTGAACTGTATGAGACCTTATCTCAAAAACAAACAAATGAATAAAAAATCCTGACATTTTTCAACAGTATAGATGGAGCCATTTATTAAAAAAAAAATAAGGCAAAAGTAGAAAGACAAATACCACAAGATCTACTGATATGTGGAATGCTAACAATTGATCTCATCAAAAATGAAAGTGGAGGAGCCATTATTGCTCAGTGGTTAAGAGCACTGGCTGCTCTTCCATAGGATCCGGGTTCAAATCCCAGCACCCACATGGAAATTCACAGCTGTCTGTAATTGCCATGTGTGGTGTTGCACACTTTTTTTGTTTTTAGTTTTTTTCCAGCCAGGGTTTCTTTGTGTAGCCCTGGCTATCCTGGAACTCACTCTGTAGACCAGTCTGGGATTAAAGGCGTGCACACACTTTTAATCCCAGCCCATGCTTTTAATCCCCTTGGGAGGCAGAGGCAGGCGGATCTCTGTGAGTTCATGGCCAGCCTGGTCTACAAAGTGAGTTCAGGACAGTCATGGATACACAGAGAAACCCTGTCTTGAAAAATAACAACAAAAAAAAAAAAAGAAAGAAAGAAAGTGGAAGAGTTGTTACTAGAGGCCTGGGAAGGAAGAAAGGAGATTAGGTGACCGGGAAAGGTTGGTACTAAGGTTCAGATAGTGAGGGGCAAGAAGCTCTGATGTGTTGTTGTGTAACAGGGCCCCAGACCTTAGCACAACTGATTCCATGATGGAAGTGCCATTCAGGATGCAAAACTCATCATGTAAGCAGCATCACCAGCCAAAATGGAAACAAAGACCATTTAATCCATCAAAGTCCACAGTTCTGGCAAAGTCTCTAGGTGTACTAACCTTGCTTTCTGACTCCTGTAGTTCTGCTTCTGGCCGACTGTTCTTGTTAACTGAAGTATGTCAACCCAGAACATGGTTTTTGTGCTTAAAAGCTCACCCTGAGAAAAGCTGGGGGCTACACTGCGATCCCAAATACCCAGAGTAGTTAGGGCCGGCTAATAAAGACTTTCCATTAGCTTAAACCCACGTCCAGGCAGTCTTCTCTGGTGGATACCCCACAACAGTTGCCCAGTAGGGTCTTAGAGATAGCAATAATATACTGTACATTTCAAAGAGCTAGGGGGAAAAGGGGTCTGGAGGTTTTCATTTTAAAGGGATGATAAATAGAATCTAGTAGCACATGCCTATGATGGAAGGAGGCAGTAGGATCAAAAGTTCAAAGTTACAGGCTGGAGAGATGGCTCAGCAGTTAAGAGCATTGGCTGCTCTTCCAGAGAACCCAAGTTTGATTCCCAGCACCCACATGGTAGCTCATAACTGTCCTTAACTCCAGTTCCAATGTCTTCCTTCGTTTGGCTTCACAGATACCAGATACACAAAAAGCGCACACATATACATACAAGTAAAACACACACACACACACACACACACACACACACACACACACACACACACACACACAGAGCCAGTCGGTGGTGGCTCATGCCTTTACTCTGAGTTTGAGGCCAGCCTAGTCTTCTGAGTAAGTTCCAGGACAGCCAGGACTACACAGAAAACCCTTGTCTTTAAAAACAAAAGTGAAATAAAAACAAACAGTTCAAAGTCAGTCATGGCTACATAGAAAGTTCCAGGCTAGCCTCATCTGCATAAGACCCTGGCTCAAAACTAAACCAACCAAACAACAAACGATAAATGTTTGAGAAGACTGATGCATCTAGACTGGTTCCCACATTATTCAATGTAATGGACTGAACTCTTGAACTCATATAGCATACTAGATATGTTTGTAATTAAACTAAAGACACAGAAAATACAATGTACTCATGTATTGTTACAGGATGGAGGTGGGGTTGGAGCTGGAAAGATGGCTCAGCAGTTGAGAATGTTTTCTGCTCTTCCAGAGGGTACATAGAATCTCTCACACACAAAGACACACAGACACACACATAAAAACAGAGAAATATTGTTAGTGTAACTTTATGTAATTATGTTAGTTTCACACTTTACCTCTTAACTGGGATATCATCCAAATAATTGAGACTCTATTATGTTATTTGTTAAACAAGCTTTGAAACACAAAAGCTGAGCAGTTATTAATCTATTCTTAACCCACTGATGTAATCTGTCTTCCCCCCAGTCTAAATCTCAGAGATACTTGCACTTTGTGGCTTTCCTGCTTCAGCTGAATCTCTTCTCCTCTTTCCTGCCTCTGCTTCTCCTGAATCCTTCTCCTTCCTCTTCTTAACTCCTCCTTCCCTGGAAAGCAGGAAGTCCGGCCCTATTATCTCTCCTGCTCAGTGACTGGCTGTAAGGTGCTTTATTGGCATATCAGGAGACAATTGGGGAACAATGTTTATATAACATTGAGACGTGAGCTCCTCAGAACAAAGACCGAAATCAGATATGGGATTACACAAATTAGCATTTGAATTACACAATAACCTTATGCCTACAGAAATAAATTCTTTAAAAATTAAAAATACTTAATATCACATTAACTTGTTTATTTTTTTATGCCCTTATGCATCAGTTTAAAAAAGAAATACTCAACTGGGTGTGGTGGCACACACCTTTAATCCCAGCACTTGGGAGGCAGAGGCAGGTGGATCTCTGTGACTTCAAGGCTGATGTGGTCTACAGAGTGAGTCCAGGACAGCCAGGGCTATACAGGGAAACCCTATCTTAAAAAACAACAGCAACAACAAAAAGTAAATAAAAAAGAAATGCTCATTCATTTGATTGTGTGTGTGTTTAATATTTATTTATCCTTGTTTTATGTGTATGAGTGCTTGCCTGTATATATGTAAGTACACCATTGGGTGCCTGGTACTTAGGGAAGCCAAAAGAGGTCATTGTATCCCTCTGGAATTAGAAGCATCTGAGTCACCACATAGGTGCTGGGAACTGAATGTGGGTTCTCTGCAAGAGCAGCAAATACTCTTAAAAACCAAGCCATCACTCCAGCACCAACTGTGTATATATTTTAAGATAGGGTGATGTGTAGCCTGGGCAGATGTTGAACTTGCTATATAATCACAGGTGGCCTAGAATTCCTGATCTTGCTGCCTCCACTCTCACCCTCCCCAGTCCTGGGAGTATAGGTGTGAATCAGCATGACTAGCTTACTTTAGTTTTTTCTGAGGTTTTGCCTATGTAGCCAGGTTGGCTTCTAATTTGTATCCCCCTACCTCTACTTCCTTGTAAAGGCTGGCATTAAAAACATGTGCCACTACACTAATCAAACACACACACACACACACACACACACACACAGCTAACAGGCTAACCACTGTTGGGGGCTCTGAGTACTTAACATATCATAGGAGAGAGACTGACAATAAAAATAAAAACTAAATAGATTTGGGCTGAAGAGATGCTTCCATGGTTAAGGGTACTTTGCTGCTCTTGCCGAGGACCTGGGTTCTGTTCACAGCACCCACATGGCAGCTCATTGCTCCCTGAAACTTCAGCTCCAGGGGATATGACACTGTCTCCTTGCCTCCATGGGCACCAGGCACACGTGATGTGGTGTACATACAGGCAAACACTCGTATACATAAAATAAAAATAATAAATCTTTTTTAAAAATCTAAAATAATAATACATAATTAAATTATATAGTATGTTAGAAGGTAATAAGTGCTGTGGAAACAGGAGACGGGACTGAGAATATAGAGACTGCTTTGTGTTTTATTTTTATTTCAGGAAGGATAAAACCTTGAACCTATTCACTCTAGGCAAGTGTTGGAGATGGCTGGTGTATGCTCCTCTTCTGCACCCCCAGCCAAGAATATTGCCTTTTTTTAAAGTTTTAATTTTATGTACATTGGTGTTTTGCCTGCATGTATGTCTGTGTGAAGGTGCTGGATCTTGGAGGTATAGACAGTTATAAACTGCCATGTGGGTGCTGGGATTTGAACCTGAGTCTTCTGGAAGAGCACTCAGTGCTCTTAACCGCTGAGCTATCTCTCCAGCTCCCAATGTTGTCTTTTTAACAGAACTAAAGAAGGCTTCTCAGACAATGTAACCTTTACAGCACAGACATGAAGGGAATGAAATAGTGAGTCGTGATATGAGGAAAGAACTCTCCAAACAGACCTGCAAGTGAGCTGAGTGTGTTCAAGGAATTGTCCCCATTTCCGAAAGGGCTGGACTGCCTGTGAGTGGAGTGGGAAGGGGACTTGAGATACTTTAGCCATATCTCAAGAAGTGTTCTGTCCTTTAGCCTTCCCGTTCAAAACCCTGGCTTAGGCTAGGTGCATCTCTCTGGATTGTTGTTCAGGCAACCCCTAGACTTGGCTCCAGAACACTACAGGTGATTGTCATTGCCTGTTGCTACTACTTACTGTTAAGTCTCAAACCCTGGGACAAATGGCCTGAGGTGCCTGTTTAACATATCAAAGCAGACTTGCCTGCCAGCTTCTCCCAGTATCCCACCCTGTACCCTCTGTCCAGCCCAAGACCTGGGCTGCCCTTTCTTCCCTATAAAATCCAGCCCTTTTGGTTACCTACCCTGTTCTATCTTTTGCCCTCTTTCTCAGCTGCTGCTTCTGGTTCCCCTCTCTCTCTTCTTCCTTCCCCTCCTCCTCTCCTCACCTGGCTCAGGGTCATGTCCACTCTGGACTCTCCCAGATGTCTGCCTCTGGCTATGTTCTCCGTTTTATCTACAATAAACACTCTCCTCCTCTATATCTAGGAGCAGCCATGTCTTTTTCTTTCTTTCTTCTTTTTTTTTTTTTTCATTCGCCCACCAGAACTAGATGGTAAGACCCAATTGTACAATGGTGTGGTGGTGCACACATTTAATTTCAGGTGGATCTCTGTGACTTCTAGGTCTGCACAGCAGGTTCTAGGGATCCTGTCAACAACCCCCCCCCCCCCCCCCCCGAAAGAAAACACACACAAAAAATCACTATCAAACAAAAAATAGTCCGGTGGTGGTGACTCATGCTTTTAAACCGAGCACTTGGGGCAGAAGCCAGCCTGGTCTACAGAGTGAGTTCCAGAACAGCCAGGGATACACAGAGAAATACTGTCTCAAAAAGCTGCCCCTCCCAAACAAACAAACAAAAAATCCAATCCTATTGCTGAAGATACAACACATAGAGAACAAATACTATAGGTCACAGGGATCATGGGGAATGAGGGCTAGAAGTTTCCTCTCTGCTGAACAGAGTCTTTTTTTTTCTTCTTCAAGTTACATCTCAATCACAATCCCCTCCCTACTCCCTCCTCCAGTCCCCCCCCCCCCCCTCCCCCTCACCCCCCCCCATCTTCTTCCTTTTTTTTTTTTTTTTTTTTAGGTTTAAGGTATATCTTTTTCCCCCCAACAGCTCCCCCTTTAAGTTCAACAAATGGCTCTTTCTCTTATAACAACAAATATGATACAAAATAACAAAAATAAGTAGGCTGCAATTATGAGAATTATAAGGCTTAGCATACATTCCCAATGTCCAGTCCATACGTATTTGGCACCTGACCTTAACATTCTACTATACATCCATCTCCATGAGTTTAAAGTCCTATATCCAACTCAGCTTCCATCCTAACTTGCATCACCATCTTAAAAATGTCTTCTTAGATCCAGAACACCCTCTTAATTCCTAAACAACTCAAAATTTAACTAAGACTATAACTATCTCACCTACCATATCAGAGACCTGAGAGGGATAAATATATCTGATTATACAGGAAGTTTAGGGCCAGCAGCTTCCAAAACTAAGAAGTGACAGACAACTGGCTGCCTGGACAGTCCCCAATTTCTCTCCATACATTACAGCATCTATCTTCAGTCATTAGGCCCCGTTTCTCTGACAGACATTGATTGTAAAGCAGGAATTACGAAGGACTTGCCTAACCTGTCTTGGCAGAGCTAGGCTGTCTGTTAACTCACCTTGCTTCCAAGTTTTGTCCTTTTTGGACAGCGTGCTGTCTACAGTTGAAGCAAGGGATTTTTCTTGCTAAGTGATAGGCTTTCCACTAATGCAACCATTTTCTTTTTTTCTTTTTTTTTTTTTTTGGTTTTTTCGAGACAGGGTTTCTATGTTTAACAGCTCTGGCTGTCCTGGACTCGCTTTGTAGACCAGGCTGGCCTCGAACTCGCAAAGATCCGCCTGCCTCTGCCTCCCAAGTGCTGGGATTAAAGGCGTGCGCCACCACCGCCCAGCAAGGAGTGCACCACCACGCCTGGCGCAACCATTTTCAATTGGAGATTCTTTGATGCTCATCATCTAGTTGGAGTAGAATAGGGAGCTGACATGTCTCAATATAAAAAAAAATCTTAAGTTAAGAAAACATCTTTGAATGCCATATTCTACAGATCTCTTGAGGTTTTTTGAAGACCACCTATCTATCTCCATATATTTGGATAAGCAAATGTTACTTGTCTCTTAGCAACCTGATTAGCTTAGAAAATAACTGTGATAGACTACCCTAGTATCTAACAAAATGACATGCCTCAATGACTATTAGTTTGCGTTTCTTAATATTCCTAAACAATTTATGGCAGTTGCTAACAAAAGGCCAAAACTTTACATTTCATTTTTAAGCGTTACCTAGGTACAATACCTTAAAAAGAGCTAATCTTAATTTTGTATCAATATACAAAGATCAATACCAATGTAGCCAAATATAATCTTAATTTTGTATCAATATCCAAATATCAATACCGATGTAGCCAAATATAATCTTAATTTTGTATCAATATACAAAGATATGAGAACATATTTAATAATCTGTCCCTTTTTCTTTATCATTCCTATATTATGTCTATATTCCATTTTTTTCTCAAGTCTTTTCCCCCCTATATAGGAAAGAAATAAGGATGCAGAAAAGAAAAAGAGAGAAGTCCCTGGGTCTAACCTCCAAAGCCTATTTAACAAGACCATTTAACAGCTTGTAATCTCTCCCCCTAAATAACAAGTATCTATAACCCATCAAATAACCAAAGGGGGAATCACCCACCCTGCTTTGTGGGGATGGGACATCGTTCTCTTAAAATTAATTCCTGCTGATTTGGGACGTAGTAAACCTGTTTGGGGCCCAAATAAGAAAGGAAAAATGGTTAAGCATATTAATAGAATCATTTGATGTTCAGTCCTTTTGTGCTCAGCTATTTAAATGTCCTAAGAAGTTTGTAGACAGAAGCTTAACTTCAGGGCTTTACTGAAGTTCTGGCTTGAACAGTCTGTGGGGCTGAACAATCTTAGTGATTTTGAGTTGTTGTGGTTGTAGACTTTTGAGGAAACAGCTATTGAGGAAGTCTTCGAGGCTGGATCATCTGGGCTACTTGTCTTCTTTGGTATCGGTGTCTGATCTTTTTTCTGAACAGAGTTTATATTGACAGAAAGTGCTATACAGGGTTCTGAAGGAGAAACTTTATCAATGATCTTATGCAGATATGGCCCCCCCAAGTGCTGTAATATTGACCTACCAGGCAAGATACGTCCACTGGTGCCATAGTGACATGGCAGTTTTGAGCATAACTAACCACTAACTTTCCAAATTGGACACTTTGGAAGAGAGGGCAGAATGATGGATAAGAGCCAGGGAAATGGTGAGGAGTGTCATGAAATGCTGTCTACTGGATATGACAGTCATTGCAATCATGAACACAAGAACACACAGCAGCTGTGGCTGACTGCACAAGATACACACACACACACAGACACACATACACATATACTCACATGAAAGTAGGAGAAGGATTGATTCAGAAGAAGGGGGTCAGCAGGAGTGGGAGGGGATAAGAGAGGATTTATTGGAAGTGAAAATGATCACAATGCATTGTAAACAGATATGAAAATGTCAAAAGTTAAAGGAAGAGGGCTGGAGATGGCTCAGTGGTTAGGAGCACTGGCTGCTCTTCCAGAAGACTTGGGTTCAATTCCCAGCACCCACATGGGAGCTCAAAACTCTCTGTAACTTTAAGATCTGACACTATCATACAGACATACATGCAGGCAAAGCACCAATGGAGTAAATAAGTAAAAGAAACTTAAAAAAAAAAAACCTTGGTTTCCAGAGAGGTTTTTAAAAATCAGCCTTATATCTTATTAGCTGAATTTTTTAATTTTAATTTTAATTTAATTTATTTATTTATTGCTTTTCAAAACAGGGTTTCTCTGTGTAATAGAGCCCTGGCTGTCCTGGAACTCACTTTGTAAACTAGGCAGGCATCAAACTCACAGAGATCTGCCTCTGGCTCCCTAGTCCCTAGTGCTGGGATTGAAGGCATGGAGCCACAGTATCCAGTTGAAAATATTAGTGTGTGTGTTTGTGTGTGTGTGTGTGTTGGCCAAAACTTTTGTGAAGTGAGATAACAGCACCCCATTTGACAGATGTCTTATGTCTTTTCCTTAGATTTGATGAAGAGCCTCCAGTATCTTTCCCCCAATTTTGTTTGTTTTTCTTCCTCTCTCCCCCCTTTTATTCCCTCCTCCTCTCTCCAGTTTTCTTTCCGTAGTATTATTCCTGCCCCCATCATTTCACGTTCCTTATTTCATTCCTTCCTCCTGTCCTTTTTTGTCAGTGCTAGAATGGAACCTGGGTCTCTGGGGGTGGAAATCCAAGCCTTCAATCTTGCTAAGCTCTTGCTCTACCATTGAGCTGAACCCAAAGCCCCCCCCATGCCTTTCTTTTTCTCTTTCTTCTATTTATTTGATTACTTATGACACTGTTTCATGGTGTAGTTTAGGCTGACATCCAGCTCTCTATCCATGTCTGGTATCTTGTTTTTCATCTTTGATCAATAATCTACTTAGTTGTGTTTATGGGTTCTGATGTTCCTGGGGTCAGTGAAGGCTTCCAGAAGTATAGGAGTGGGGATGGCTTGCTTTTGCTTGTATAAGGATGACAAGTATATTGTGAGTGTGTGCATGGTCCGGTTCATAGATGTGTACTGCACACACTTCTGCCTGTTGGTTCCTTCTCCTTTCCAGTGCAGAGGGGACAGTCAGCGGTGTCTGGGCAAGCATTTTCCGGGAAGGTGGTTGGGATGGGTGGAAGATAGGTTGGCACTGATTACTGGCTGAGGAAGTGAAGCCGGATAGGTATGCTATATGGAATTACAGAGACCCTGCCCTGCAGCCATATACTCCCAGTACTCTAGCACTTGATAGGGCCAGGATAGGGTGTTACAGAGACCAATCTTTTTTCGTTTGTTTTTCGAGACAGGGTTTCTCTGTGTATTTTTGGCTGTCCTGGAACTCGTCTGTAGATCAGGCTGGCCTTGAACTCAGAGATTCTCCTGCCTCTGCATCTTGAATGCTGAGATTAAAGGCGTGCGCCACCACCGTCCGATCCAGCACAGATACCAGTCTTAACTGCAGCCGGAGTCTGCCTTGCATAGGACTATGATCTGCAAGCAGGAGGTGACACTTTCCCCCAAAGGAACAGTTCAACTTTATAATGAGCTCTGGTTCGCGGAGACGAAGTGCGAATATTTTTGGCCTATAGAGGCTTCCGTAGCGAGGGGGCGGAGCTCGGAAAGGAGCAGGATGGCGGCTCTGGACAGTGACAGCGGGGAGGACTTGATCAGCTATGGGACCGGCCTGGAGCCTCTGGAGGAAGGTGCGGGTCTGATGGCTGGCAGAGTCTGCGGGGAGCAGACTGGGAATCCAGCACGTGGGCCCCGCGACAGCTCGCTCTGAGCTTGCTTGCGCTTGGCGCAGGGAACCCACTCGGGCGCCGCGTTCGGGGGGGGGGGGCAGAGAAGGACGCTGAGGGGTGGGAGATGCAAGAATGACTAAGCAACTTGGGTGTGATGGAGGGTGATCAAGCAGTCTCTTGCCGCAAGGAAGCATTTACACCCAGACTTGAAAGCAAAAGAAACCAACTCTGGAGAGAAACACTTGAGATAGGAAATCCCTAAAGTGGGAGCCAGCTTAGCAGTCAAGGGACAGTCAGGACAAGTGTGGATGGCATTTGCAATGTTTGGAGTGTGTGTGCGCGTGTCGCGGGAGCGCGTGCCCGCTGTTGCTGAGGATGGAACCCAGGGCCTCATGCATGCTAGGCTAGTACTTCGCAACTGAGCTACATACCCAGCCCCAAGAACTGGAATCTTTTCTTTTTCAGACACGATCATGAAATGAGGTGGCTCATGCTGACCTCAAACCCACTATGTAGTCCATAGTGGCCTTGGACTCTTGATCCTCCTGTTGCCTTCCATGTGCTTGGTTTGCAACTGTGTGCTATTACAACCAGCTAGGAGTTTGGCCCTTATACTAAAGGTAGGAAAAGTCGTTTTTCCTTTTTTTTTTTTGGGGGGGGGGGCTGGGCAGGGTCTTGCTATCTCTTTTTGGCTGGACTCAGTGCTCCACCTGCCTTTGCCTCTCAGGTGCAGGTTTTAAAGGTGTGTGCCATAAGCTAGGTGTGGTGGCACACACCTTTAATCCCAGCACTTGGGAGGCAGAGGCAGGTGAATCTCTGTGAGTTTGAGGCCAGCCTAGTCTACATAGTGAGTCCAGGACAGCCAGGAATACAGAGAGAAACCCTGTCTTGAAAAACCAAAAAACCGGGGCTGAAGAGATGGCTCAGTGGTTAGGAGTGCTGGCTGCTCTTCCAGAGAATCTGGGTTCAATTCCCAACAACCACATGGCAGTTCACAGTTCTCTGTAATTGCTGGACTTGGTGGTGCACGCCTTTAATCCCAGCACTTGGAGGCAGAAGTTGGTGGATCTCTGTGAGTTCAAGTCCAGCTTGGTCTACAAAGTGAGTCTGAGACCTAAAAAAGAAAAGAAAAGAAAAGAAAAGAAAAAAGGTTGTATACCACCATGCCTGACAGGGTGTATGTTTTAACATTATATTAGCTTCAATTTTGAGAATAGTCTGGTTGGTGATGGTAGGGATGAAGCAGGGAAATTAGCCAGAAGGTCCTGGAGATAATGGTTGTGTGGAATGGAGAGTTAGCCGTGACAGCCACGAAGTAGCTTTTGTATGGAGTAGACTTGGGAAGCAGCATTGACTGGAGTTGCTGGTGAAATACAGGGGTGAAGGCAAGATGAAGCCAGGTTCTCTGGTGTTTCTGGTTTGTTCCACTTAAATGACGAGATTTATCTACTGGGTGCCCATGACTACTGATGTGGGGAAGACAGGGCAGTCACCGTGGTGGTCCTTGGGCTAGAAGTTACCTGTAGACTTTTGTTGATGAGATTTTACCCCCTCTTCCCATCCTGACTACAGATGGTTATACTTCTGAGAAACTCTTTTTCTTACTAACTGTTCTTTTTTTTGGCAGGGGTGGGTATAATACAGGATCTTTCTATATAGCCCAACTCGGCCTTTTACTTGTTACATATGTAGACCAGGCTGGCCTTGAACTCAGGACAATTTTTCTTAGCCTTCCCAGTACTGGGATTGCACATCACATACGAAACAGTCTCATGTAGTCCGAGCTAGCCTCAAACTTTTGTGTAGCTAAGACTGACCTTGAACTTGTTCTGGCCCTCCTGTCTCAACCTCCTGAGTGCTGAGGTTACAGGCATGTGCTACATGCCTGATTTGGGTAGTGCTGAGGAGGAAACTCAGGCTTTTATGCGTGTCAGACAAGCGTTCTACAATTGAGCTATATCCCTAGCCCAAGCAGTTCTAATCATTAGAAATGTTTGTCAGATCCTGGCTCTACTCCTACTCTCTGCTGACCAAAGGGAGAGAAAGGCTAGTCTTTGGACAAGTCCTTGGATGTTTGAAGGTTGCCCCTGTGTTTCCTCGGAGTCATCGCTCTACACCCACCACCCTCAGTTCCATAATAAATTCAGTTTAAAGTCCCCTCAGCCGTAATTGCAGGTGGACCAGACTGTGGGGGTGGAGCAGGGCCATCATAGCTATGTCCTTAATTCTAGACAGTTTTTTTCAATACAACTAGGATCATATTAGCTTTGTTGGCAAACACAACACCTTAAGAATATAAAGAATCAGTTGATAAAGATCTGTGGAGGAATTTCAGATTTAGTAGAGAACAAAATTACAAGATTTGCAAGTGCTAAAATGTGTGATGTTACTGGATAGTTTTGTAAGCTATAAAAGAGGTCAGGGCCAGGCATGGTGGTGCACACCTTTAATCCCAGCACTCGGGATGCAGAAGCAGGTGGATCTCTATGAGTTCAAGGCCAGCCTGGTCTACAAAGTGAGTGCAGGACAGCTAGGTCTACACAGAGAAACCCTGTCTCGAAAAACAACAACAACAACAAGAGGCCAGAGAGGAGAGATGGGGTTCTGTAAAGACTGGTTAGGCAGCAGGTATAGAAGAAGTGGGCAACGGTCCTGCATGCACAGTAGGTCATTAGAGCCGTGATGAATATCCATTCGTGTCGTTTCTGTATTTCTGGTCCTACAGTCGTTTCCTTGAGAAGAAATATGCTCTTAAACTGGCCTCTGTTTGACCTTGATTTTTCTATTTTAAATTATATTCTTATTACTGCAGGAAGGTTTGCATGCACCATAGGGAGTCAGTTTTCTCCTATTATGTAGTTCACAGAGATTAAATTTAGGTTGTTGTCTGGCATGGTGGTGTATGCTTTTAATCCCAGCACTCAGGAGGCAGAGGCAGTTGGATCTCTGAGTTCCAGGCTAGCCTGGTCTACAAGGTGAGTCCAGGCCAGCTAGAAATACACAGAGAAACCCTGTCTCAAAAAACCAAAAAACAAAAACAAAAACAAACAAAAAACAAAAAAAGGCTTAGGTTCCCAGACTTGGCAGCAAATGCTTTTACCCACTGAGCCATCTTGCTAGACCCTCCAGTTCTTCGTGTTTTAACCAAAGTTAGAAATGCAATAAACTGGTCTAACTATGATTTTGAGGTGAAAGGAAAGGACTTTGATTTGTAGACTTTCGTTTTTGATCTAGAAACATTCTTTTTTTTTTTTTTTTTGGTTTTTCGAGACAGGGTTTCTCTGAATATCTCTGGCTGTCCTGGACTCGCTTTGTAGACCAGGCTGGCCTCGAACTCACAAAGATCCGCCTGCCTCTGCCTCCCAAGTGCTGGGATTAAAGGCGTGCGCCACCACCGCCCGGCACTAGAAACATTCTTTTAAAAAAGTTTTATTTTATTATTTATGCATATGTATGTCTATGTTTGGGAGGGCTGTCAAAAGAGGATATTAAAGATCCCTTGGAGCTTCATTTAAAGGCAGTTGCCAGCTGCCTCATGTGAGTACTAGGATCTGAATTTTGGTCCTTTGGAAGAGCAGCAAGTGCTCTTAACTGGTTACCCATCTCTCCAGCCTCTCTGGAAATACTCTGTAATCTTAAAGTTAGAAGTTTTCCAACTTTCTTGTAGCAGAAAATTTTTATTTAAACAGTTATATTTATTAGTACTTAGCAAACACCTATAAAACACCTATATCCTCCTGCCTCTGCCTCCTTCAGCAAATCCTACTGGCATGCGCCACCACAACCGGCAAACACCTATATCCTATAACCTTATACCTATAAACATTTAATATCTAAGAACACCTAACCAATCCTGTTTTATCCTTCTTAAAAGAATATTGATATTCTTAGTGTAAGTCCTTGTGGGAAAACTTAATTTTAGCAATCTGGATATGATAGTCCCAGCAGGCAGTCCCTTTCAAACTTAATGTCCATTGGGCCTAACTTTGCCAGTTTGTATGGCTAGTTTTTCTCAACTGCTAGATTGTGACCGGCTTGTAAGGACAGACTGTTTTAAGCGCTAACTTGAGGTCAGCTTCCCCATCAGCTGAGACTCACTTCTATAGTCTCCTCAGCCCGTGTATGCTTCATGGTGGGCCTCCAAACTCCACTTTTCTTGCTCACTCTTCTGGCACTCTTGAGCCCCTAGATGGACAACTTTAATGTCCAGTTTTTAAAGAACTTTCTCTCAGCAGGTTCTATGCCATGCCTTTTCTGCCAGCCTTCTTAGGCCAGTATATGGCATGTGCCTCAGGTTATTGGGGCCTAAATGCTGACGAATGGCATACCTTGCTGTACACTTCTCCAGCGTGCATTGTCACCTCAGCCCATGAGGGTAAGAGGAAGAGCTCTCTGGTTTATATATAGCATCGTCTCACAATCCATGGCGGACTAGAGGACTCACAAGATCTCTTGAGATATCCAGCGGTCCTATGTCTTCTCAAGGCAACCAATATCATCTGCAGCTTTTGAGGTTTATTAGCCATGCTCCTTCAAGAAGGCATTTTGTGTTTTTCACAGAGCTATGGCCTCAACTGGGCTCTGCCCATCTCGGCCCCAAGTCCAAGCCAGATGCTACGCTGAACTGTAGACTAACTTTTACCATACTTTCTCCCTCCCTCCTTTTTGCCTTCCTTCCATGGAATCTAGGATGCTGATCCCATGCTGTTAACACCAGGCTACATTGTGGCCCCTGATTGATCTGCTCTCTAAACACTTTGAAGTTTCTGGTTGTGTTTTACAGCACAACTAGACCAATAATCACTCTTACTCCTGCTTTGAAGTTTCGGTGTCAGGTCAGATGAACATTGACAGAGAACTGGCTCCTCTGAGTTAATTAAACCTTAATTGAAGTTGCTGGTCCTGGCAGCAAGATTATTGGTTAAAGTATTGGCTAGGAAGTTTAGTAACAGTGATCAGGAAGGAAGACGCCCACAGCTCTTTCCTGTTCTTCCTTAGACACCATCACATCATTCTCCAGTTCTCATCTCCAACCTTTGTTTTGTTTTGTGGGGAGGGGGTGCTTTGGAGTAAATCAGGACTTTATACATGCCAAACATGCATTATTCTCCATTCTGTGTTCTCTCCCCAAGTCCAGAACTTGCCCTATCAGACCTCCTGTTTGCTGATGGAAGCTAATGCTTCTGCTGCAATTGTCTTTACCTGCCACTAGCAAAACTGCTCATTCTGGGGCCCTTCACACTGTCAGACAGTGTATACAGGTCTCTGTTGGATTCTATCAAGGTCCAGAATCAGGCTTCTTCCAGGGATGAGGCTTCTGTGAACTTCCAGCTGAGGAACAAGTAAGGAACAATGTGGGTGGCAGCTCTCCCTTGGAGATAGAGTTGAGATCTGGCCTTGTGGTTATTAGCTGTGGACCTCAGGCGGTTACTTACTTAATAAGTACCCTTATCCAGGTATGATAGACGAAGCAACTTATCGTCCCCTGATAAGGGAAGGAGCAGTTGTTATTAGTGGCGTTGATGACAGGAGGTCCTGCCTAAAGTGCCACCTCCTCTTTGCAGGTTTCCCATCACCCTAGTTTGAGATGGCAACATCTCCTCAGTTCTGTGGGGCCTGGTGGGACACACTGGTGGTGGCTCTCATCACCTGCCACCACCAGTCCCACTTAGTTGTCTATAGATACTATCTCCCCTTCCAGGCCAAGTAGTCTGCAAGAATTTCACCCAGCACCGGCATGAAGGCTCTCCCTCACCTTAGCCTAGTGCTTCTCAGCTGCAGGTGATTGGCAGAGTGGGGGGAGGGCAGCAGGTCTGCCACAGGCGCTGCTAAATGACCCACAGCGCTCAGGACATCTCCCCACTGCAAAGAATTACACAGAACAAACTCAGTTGTGCTGAGACTAAGCGTGCGTGTGCACGCGCGCGCACACACACACACACACCATGGCATGTGCACACGCACACACACACACACACACACACACACACACACACACCATGGTATATGCACACACACTCACATACACACACAAACACACACACCATGGTATATGCACACACACATACACACACACTCCATGGCATGTGTACACACCACACACACATACCATGGTATATGCATACACACTCACATACACACATAAATACACACACCATGGTATACACACACACACATACACACACACATACACACTCCATGGCATGTGCACATGCACACACACACACACACACCATGGTATATGCACACACACTCACATATACACATATACACCCACACTCCATACCATGTGCGCACACACACACACACACACACACACACACACACCATGGTATATGCATACACACTCACATACACACACAAACATACACACCATGATATATGCACACACACACACATACACACACAAACACACCATGGTATATGCACACACACATACACACACACTCCATGGCATGTGCACACACACACACATACACACACACTCCATGGCATGTGCACACACACACACACACACACACATACACACACACACACACGCATCTACTTAAAAAGAATACACTCATGATTACTCGTGATTCATAGAAATTAAGGAAATCTTTAAGATTGAAGGAAAAAGGTAAAAACCAAAGAGATTATTCTAGAGTCAGTGATGTTCTAGAAGAGACACAGAAGCATTCCCTTTCAGGATTGGGGGTGTAACTCAGAGTAAAATACATGTTTAGCCTGCAGAAGGTCCTGAGCCCCAAACAGTGTTTCTTCTGTCAAAACCTCTTGGTGTCACGTGATGCTCCAGCATCTCTTCCCCTTCATTGCTGGGAAACTTCAGCTCTATCCATTTGAACCGTCCTCTTAGTATGTATGTGTATGTGTGTGGGGGCATATATGTCATATATTATCATATATATTATATATGATTTTATACAAAAAATATATGTGGGATTAAAGACCACACATCTTAAAGGTTCCACAACCTCCCAAAATAGTGCCCCCAACTAGGGATTCAAACCCCTGGGCCTGTGGGGTACATTTCTCATTCAGACCACTGCAGGGAATTCTGGGAGTCTGAAGGTGGACTCTCATGCTTGTATGGAAGCACTCTACCTACTGAGCCACCCCCCCCCTCAGCTTGGACATTCTTGCTGCAACATGCTCTTAGTAGAATCTTCCAAAATATATTATTTTGTGAGCTATAAGCTAATAATATCTAGAAACAGCAACTTCATTCAAATGGTTATAGATGGAGTGATAAGTGAATAATAATTCATTATGTTTAAGAAATGACTTTTTCGCTGGGCGTGGTGGCGCACACCTTTAATCCCAGCACTTGGGAGTCAGAGGCAGGTGGATCTCTGTGAGTTCGAGGCTAACTTGGTCTACAAAGTGAGTCCAGGACAGCCAAGGCTACACAGAGAAACCCTGTCTTGAAAAACCAAAAAAAAAAAAAAGACATTTCCCCTAAATTCTTTCTAACTCATCATATCCCTCTGTTTTTTCTTTAACTTTTTTCCCCAGGTGAAAGACCAAAGAAACCCATTCCTCTTCAGGACCAGACTGTCAGAGATGAGAAAGGAAGGTACAAGCGCTTTCATGGCGCCTTTAGTGGCGGTTTCTCTGCAGGTTACTTCAATACCGTCGGCTCAAAGGAAGGTATGATACTGCAGAAGCTGGGGGGCTGCTTGAGTGTCCCATCCTGGGTTTCCTTTGTGTGACCAGGTCTCACCATGTAGCTCAGGCTGGCCTGGAAATCTAGATTCTCTTGCCTCATACTCCCTCGAGCTGTGGTGGCAGGCATGAGCCCCTATGTCCAGATCCCCTCCTGGCTTTAAAAAATAAAAGTTTAGGGGGCTGGAGAGATGGCTCAGAGGTTAAGAGCACTGGCTGTTCTTCCAAAGGTCCTGAGTTCAATTCCCAGCAACTACATGGTGGCTCACAACCATCTACATTGAGATCTGGTGCCTGGGCATATATGTAGAGCAAATACTGTATACATAATAAATAAATAAATGTTAAAAAAAATAAAATAAAAGTTTAAACATTTTGGTACATACACCATAGAACACAGAAATATTCTTTGAACATCTGTGCTGAACAACATCTGGTGCTCCCAGGGCTGACTTCCGTGCACTTGGGTGCAGCCTGAAAGTCAGGAGATCTACTTTGTGGAAAATGGAGAGATTGCAGCCAGGAAAGCTAGACAGTGACTTCCATTTCATTTTGTTTTGCCCTACGTACCCTCAGGCAGACTCCCAGTTAATCACTGGCTGCCTCCTCTGACTCAGTGACCCAGGACAAGTGTCACAGGTGTTCTGCAGATGAGGTGCCTGGGGATCATAGAGGTTATGGAGCCAGCACAACATCAGAACTGCCAGGAATCACCTGACACAGGACTGCACACCAGCTACTACTTGCTCATGACCTGGAGAAAAATAAATTAAAATGTCACACTATATACTATAATCAAAGTAATGCATGTTGCATGTTTTCTTTCTTTCTCTCTCTCTCTCTCTCCTTCCTTCTTTCTTTTCCTTCCCTCTTCCCTCCCTCCCTTCTTTCTTTCTTTCCTCTCCCTCTTTTTTTTATTTCTTCTTTCCTTCCTCTTCCCTCTTTCCCCCCACCTCTTTCTTTCTTGACAGGTTCTCACTATATAGACCAGGCTAACCCAGAACTTGCTATGTAGACCCCGCTGTAGTTCCATCCACTCTGCCTCCTGAGTGCTGATATTACAGGCATGTACCACCCAGTTAACTGAACGTTTTCTCACTCAGGGACTGGTATAGAACCCAGGGCCTCACTGTGGTCTAAAGCAGCCATTCTACCACTGAGCTACAGCCATAGTCTGGTCCTACTGAGTGAGTTCCAGGCTGGCCAGGCCTTGATAATGAAACTCCACCTTAATAAACATATACAATCAAGCGACAAAATGAAATACTATCTAGGATCCTAAGAGTCTAAATTCCTTTCCTTCCAGGATGGACACCCTCTACCTTTGTGTCTTCAAGACAGAACAGGGCAGACAAATCTGCTCTTGGACCTGAAGACTTTATGGATGAAGAGGTGGGTCAGGTGGTGACACACTACCCTGGCTGTGGTATACCTCCCTCCCCTCCCCCGAGTCCATATAAGCTTTCCTTTTTGTGTCCTGTATGCCAGTGGGTTCTCTATCACTGGGATGTCTGTGTTGGGTACTGTGGGACAGTTTCTGAAGTCAGGAATGTCATGTAATGGCAAATGTACTTGGAAATCTCCAGTTGCGGAACCCAGTATCCATGGTGCTGAGCCTGGGGCTTTTCACAGTAACCCTGAAGCACCCCGTGGTTTAAGGAACAGTGAGCTATCTAAAACTAAACTCCTGTGACCTTAAGTAAGACCTAGGCATGGATTCACCCATGAGCATAGTCAAGTATAATACAACAAGCTATAAGCTACCAGGAGGAGGAAGGGTGGGGGCTTTAAAAACAAAAACCAAAAAACCCCTGCGTCTTGCCATGTAGCTTAGTCTGGCTCTGAACTTGTGGGCATTGTGCTCCAGCCTCCCCTTGTGCTAGGATCACAGGCAGGTGGCACCATGTCTAACTTCTCTCTGTATACATTTTTGTTATGTATTTAGTGTATATGAGTGTTGTGTCTACATGTGTGTATGCACAACAGATAAGGGCATCAGATTGCATGGAATGCAATTATAGATGTTTGTGAGCTGTTATGTGGGTGCTGGGAACTGAACCCAGGACCCCTGGAAGAATAGCCAGTGATCTTAACCACTGAGCCATCTTTCCAGCCCCCAGATACCCCTTTCTCTTTCTCTCTTTTGCATATCTATAAGAAACTGATCTCTGTATTTAAAAGTTTGTTGTGTGTCTGTGTTACTACAAGTACATTTGTTGTGTGTGTAGTACAAGTGCATTTGTTACATGTGCATAAATGACTAATTCTGTTTCATTTTCCTCTTTGGAGGATCTTAGTGAATTTGGGATAGCACCTAAAGCAATTGTTACCACGGATGATTTTGCTTCCAAAACCAAAGACAGAATCCAGGAGAAGGCCAGGCAGCTGGCAGCCGCTGCAGCCCCTATTCCTGGAGCCACACTGCTTGATGACCTCATCACGCCAGCCAAGTGAGAAGGGCTTCATTCCTGGTGTCCGTGCTTTGCACATGAGTGGTTATCTTTCTCAGGGTTAGCTCAGTAGCAGGCATAAGATGCTGGATAAGGGGTTTCCCCAGAATATCTTTCTGTCTTTATCACTGCAATGGAAGGCTGTTAGGAACTGGGGTGGTTTCCCTTCCTCACCTTCCTCACAGGCCTTGGGGGTTCTACCCTGCTGTGCTTCCTCCCTTTTTTCTCCCTCCCTCCCCATCTGTCCTCCCTTCCTCACTCCTATCTCTCTCTTCTTCCCTCTCTCACCACCTTCCTTCCCCTCTCCCTTTTTCTTTCTCTTCTCCCTCAGCTTGAGGACAATTTTATTAGAGTTTTATTAGATACATTCTCTTCCCACAAGCAAGGTGTGAGACTCACTAGTTGTCTAGCGAAGGAGAATGGAGGAAAAGAAGCCATGCCCTTAAAGCTAACTTTGGAGAACAGACACAGAGTCGGGAGGGGAGCCTTCGAGAAAGAATAAGGAAGACCAAAAATGTTGGTGAGGCCCAAAGTACTAGGGAAAGCATGGTTAGAGAAGAGGTAGAAGAAAAGAAGTTATGATTTTCTGATTAAGTGGGGAGACTTACAAAGCTGCATGGCTGCCCCCAACTCTTGATTTCTGTATACTTCGTCTTCTGCTCCTGAGTGTGTGGCCTGATGAGACTGTCCTGGTGTCCCAGGGCCACAGGCTTGGGACTTGACAAGGACTGCCCAAAGGCCCAAAGAGGTAGATGTGTGGCTCCCCTAGTTCAAACGTGCTCCCAAGCCCAGGGCTGGCCCACAGGCTTGTGCCATTGTTTTGTAGTTTGGGGATGAATGCAGACAAGACAGGCAGAGGAGCTAGATCAGAGATCTTTATTAACAACGAAATTCACTGCTAATGTTTCCCTATCCTGTATAGATTGTCTGTTGGCTTTGAGTTGCTAAGAAAAATGGGTTGGAAGGAAGGACAAGGAGTCGGCCCTCGAGTGAAGAGAAAGCCACGCCGACAGAAACTGGGTAAGTCTGATTGTGGCCACTTCTATGCTGATGCCTGGAACTCTCTGTGTAACCAAGATTCTCCTGCTTCAGCCTCTTGAGTGCTGGGATTACAGCAATGTGCCATGATCCTTAGCTATAGCATAGTTTAAAAGAAAATAGGATTTATTTATTAATAGCTGGGCATGGTAATACATACCTTTAATCTCAGCACTTGGGATGCAGAGGCAGGTGGGTCTCTGTGAATTGAAGTCCACCCTGGTCTACACACCCCAGGCGAAGGCTACATAGTGAGAGCCTTTCTCAAAAAAATTTTTTTTTTAATTTCATTTATGTATATATGTATTTTTCTAATGATTCTGTGTGTACCGCATGTATTCAGGAGCCCTGGGAGGCCAGAAGAAAATGTCAGAGCTCCTGGAACTGGAATTAACAGATAGTTTTGAGCTACCATGTGGGTGCTGGGAATGGAACCCACATCCCTTGCAAGAGTAACAAGTGCTTTTAACCAGTGAAATACCTCTCCAGCCCCACAGCATACTGTTGAAAGCTGTATATTCCTAGAAATAGCCTGCCGAGTCAGGTGGCATACACATATCTTAAGGTTTTGGGTGTAAAGCATGGTAACTTCTGGAAGGACTGTACAGGTTCACATTCTTACCAGGAGTGTAAGAGTTTGCTCTCCAGCCACACCCTGTCTGAATCACAGGGTCACAGTTTAACATTGTTATTTCCTCCTTTCTCTTATTTATCTACTTATGGGTGCTGGGGATTAAACCTAGGGTTTTACATATCCCAGGCAAGGACCATATCACTGAGCTTCACTATACTCCTGGCTTAACATTGTTATTTTCTGCTCTTTCCTTGCCCTCTGTGTCCCCAGACTGTGAGTGAACTCTTTGAAGGCAGGAGTAATTTCCTTTGGGTCCATGCAGTCATTATTGGAACACAGGTGGGTTGGGCCTGTCATCCACCTGAGACCCTAAGGCTATAGCACCTTTTCGAGTGCAGCCGTGTGTCTCTGAGGAGTATCAGTGACTTGGGGTTTATTCTTAGTCACTCATGACTAATGCCTTTGGGATCTCTTTTGTAGATCCTGGTGTTAAGATCTATGGCTGTGCGTTGCCGCCTGGAGGCTCTGAAGGGTCTGAGGTATGTTACAGTAGTGTGTGCTACTTCATGGTGGTGAGGTTTTAGGGTCACAAGCTGGGAATATAGCTCAGTGGTAGAGCCTAGTATGTGCAAAGCCCTGTCACTGAGAGAAAATAAAAATCTGCCAGGAGTGTTGGTGCACACCAATAATCTTAAGTCCTAGGTAGGCTGAGGCAGAAAGAGAAGTGGTAAGGTCTAGACTAGCCTGAGCTATATAGTGAGACCCTGCCTCAAAGAAGAGTGGGTTGGCTCAGTGGGTAAAGGTGCCGGCTGCCGAGCGTGAGTGACCACCTGAGTGTGACCCCTGGGACCCATGATGTAAGGAGAGAACCAGCTCCACAAGTTGTCCTTTGACCTCTACATGCACTCTATGGGACGCATGCCTATGTGCACATACCATTTCTCTCACACACATAAATAAACAAATATAAAAATACAATGCAACAACAGCAAAACAGATAGATAAATAGACAAATAAATAAATAGATAGATAAATAGCAAATTCATAAGCAGTTTTGGGAATCTGTTAGACTCCACTGTCTTGGAATATCCATATATATCCATACCCTAGAGTTACCCTTATTATGTCAGCTGATTTAGTCAGCTACTTGCTAGCACCATAAATATCTCAACTCTTCTTATTTATTGATTGACTGACTGATCCATTGAGACAAGGTCTCCCTATGTAGCCCTGGCTGATCTAGAACTCACTGTGTAGACCAGGCTGTCCTTGAAGTCACAGAGATCTACCTGCCTCTGCCTCCCGAGTGCTGGGACTGAAGGTGTGCCCCGTCACACCTGGCTTTGTGGTGGGTTTTAAAACTCAGCCCTTGCATGCTAAGCATGTGCCACACCCCTGCTCTTGTTTTAGATTTTCTTTAAAAAGAATTTTGTTTGTTTAGTGTGTGTGTGTGTGACTGCTAGTCTCTCTGGGTTTTCAGGTCCCTAATAGAAGAGGGTGCCAGATCTCCTGGAACTAGAGTTTAAGGTGGTTGTGGGTGCTAGCAACTGAATCCCAGTCCTCTGCAAACCCAGCAAGTACTCTTAATGGCTGAGCCATCTCTCTAGCTTTTGTTTAGAGGAATGGATCTCAACCTGTGGGTCCCAGCCCCTTTGGGGGTTGAAGGACCCTTTCACAAGGTTCACATACCAGTTATTTACATTACATAACACTAGCAAAATTACAGTCCTGAAGTAGTTAATAGTAATAGTAAATAGTATTTAACAATGATGTAATTTTGTAGTCAGGGTCACCACAACAGGAGGAACTGTATTAAAGGGTCGCAGAGGGTGGGAAGGTTGAGAACCGCGAGTTTAGAGTCTCACCGTGACGTTGCTTTGTTAGTATCACTTCTTCAGGGATGGGACCTGTCACTCATGGCAGCAGAAATGCGAGCTTGGCAACTGTTCTGTTTGAAATTAATCACTGAACCCTAAGAGGACTTGACACCCCATAGTGACTCACCCTAATTCCACCTCAAATATTTGAAATAGGATGAAGATGATGACTACTTGCCCGACAATGTGACTTTTGCTCCTAAAGACGTCATGCCTGTGGATTTTACACCTAAAGATAACGTACATGGGTTAGCCTACAAGGGCCTGGACCCCCACCAAGCATTGTTTGGAACTCTAGGAGAACATTTGAATCTTTTTAGTGGAGCCTCTGAGGGGACCAGCCATCTACTTGGAGATGTTGGACTGAGTAAAGGAAGAAAATTGGGCATTTCTGGCCAGGTAAACTATTATAAAAGTAGAAACACTGATAACTATACTTCCCATGTTAGGTCAGCCCACAGTTGGCACTTTGTTTACTGAAGGAGGACTTTGGAGTCCTTTTCTGTCTCCCTACCAACTCCCCCTTTCTCTTCCCCTCTTTCTCAGTCTCTCTCTGTCTCTCTGTCTCCCTTTTTCTCTTCCTCTCTCTGTGTTTCTTTTGCTTTCAGTGCTGGGGCTAGCCTAGTGTATGTAAGGCCCTGAGTTCCAACCCCAGGACTGAGAGAGAGAGAGATAGTTAGTTACTAGGCAGGTACTCTTTCACTGAACCATACACCCAGATTCTCTTCGCCTTTCTGGTCCTTTCTGGGCACCTTCGATGCTTGCCTTCCTAATTCTAATAATGGTGCACCCTGGTGGGGCCAAGCAGAAGAAAACACTTTGATTTAGTCTAATTACAGTCTCGCCTTCAAAATGGTCCAATAGATAAATAAAGCTTTGCTCTAAAGTAAGCCTCTTGCTACTGCACCCCGAGTCAGGGGCACCTGGGTCATTTTGATTGACTTGGAGGTTTTTATTCTTGGGGAGCTTTAAATCACCCACCTTTTCAAATGGATTCACAGTTTCTTAAAAAGAAAGTTGGCCAGTATGGTGGTGCACCCCTTTAATTCCTATACTTGGGAGGCAGAGGCAGATTTGTGAATTCCAGGCCAGCCTGGACTACATTAGCAAGTTCCAGGCCAGTCAAGAACACATAGTGAGATATTATTTCCAAAGAAAAGAAAAGAAAAAGGTTGGTTACTTTGTTTCATTGCCTTTTCTTTCTTTTTTATTTTTATTTTATGTTCATTTTGTTTTGCCTACATGTATGTCTGTGTGAGGGTATCTGCTCTTGGAGTTACAGGCAGTTGTGGGCTGCTATGTGGGTGCTGGGAATTGAACCCGGGTCCTGTGAAAGAACAGTCAGTGCTCTTAACTGCTGAGCCATCTCTCCTGCTTCACCTTTTCTTTCTTTGCACACCTTTCCTATTCTTCCCACAAAAAGTAAACTTATTGAAGGCTGTTTCCCACAAAGTCTTCAAACCTTGGCCACGTTGACCAGAGAGACTGGCGTTCTCTTTTCAGAGTCCTGTTTCTGTCTGTTCAGGGCTGGGCGATGCTCTTCACGTCTCTGCCCATGCTTGGCTTGTGCTGGCCGCTGCAGCTGAGGCTAGAGCCTTGTGCTAGAGTGTGGCATTGGCTTCTGGCCATTGCTGTCCAGTAGAACCGAGGCTCTTCCAGTCTGGGATTCCCATTCCCTTCTCAGTGATCTGCAAATGCTCATGTATCTGTCGGATGCAGTCCTTAATGCAGCTTAGCCCTGTAACGCAGACAGACCCTACAGCCTGTGAGCTCTGTCTGAAACCTTTTTTTGCAGGCTTTTGGTGTAGGTGCCCTGGAAGAGGAAGATGATGACATTTACGCCACAGAAACTCTATCCAAGTATGACACTGTGTTGAAGGACGAGGAGCCTGGAGATGGTCTCTATGGCTGGACTGCTCCCAAACAATACAAAAACCAGAAAGGTAATTCCTGGCAGCCCAGAGAGTAGCAGCACTGGTTGTCAGGTGCTTGGGAAGAAGGGAATGGAGTACCAGACTCCATAGAGTAGGGGGTTGTCAAAGATGCAGGATGTGGGGCTGAGAGATGGCTCAGTGGTTAGGGGCACTGGCTGCTCTTGCAAGGACCTGGGTTTAGTTCCCAGAACTCACATAGTGGCTTATAGGGGATCTCATACTCTCCTCTGGCCTTCACAGGCACCAGGCATACACATGGTGCACATACATACTTTTAGGCAAAACATACACATAAAACAAAAGGGAGTAACTTAAAAAAATATTCAGGGTGAGAAACATTGGAAGCTCGTATAGTGGCTCATTCTTATGAGTCTAGCACTTGGAAAGCTGAAGCAGGAGGACTGCTGTGAGTCTGAGGCTAGCCTGGGTTATACAGTGAAGTCTAGGCCTTCCTGCCCTGCGGTGTATAGGACATAGGACAGAAGTGGGGTTTAAGGCACAGTGAAAGTGAGCAGTGAAGATGGGAATGCACTAGGGAACTGGAGAGGCCTGGGACCAGGAAAGGAATGTATATACGTGGACTGGTGCCATGTTGTGGTCAGACAGCAGTGAGGACTCAGAGTTCAGGGAACTGGTAGATGACTAGATCCAACCAATCTAAATTGCAGCCCAGGTTTGGGTACAAGTGGCAGGGCCAACAGTCTGTAGCACAACAGAGCTCGGCTAACCTGTGTCCCCCTTGAGGCCTCATGGGGCTCTTGTCTGCATTCACACATGGGCTCTCACCTAACCTTTTTGTTTTGTAGTTAAGGTCTAACTATGTAGCCCAGGCTGGTCCCCAAGTTGTGCTCTTCCTGCCTCCACCTCCCAGTAACTGGAATTATAGATGTGATTATTATTATTATTGCCATCTCTCAGCACAACTTAAATTTCAAGCCAGAATCCATGGTGATTCAGACCCCATGGTTAAACTGGCATCCCAGTCTAGCTTTCTAGAAATGGCACAAGAGCGGGAGACAGGGTGGAGAAATGGGAGAGTCTAATACAGAGATAGTGAGGTCCTGGTCTTTCCCTTCCCCACGTCCAAAAGATACATAATTTCACGTATTATAAAATGGAAGTGTTATTGTATTGTATTGTAATTAATTGTCGTGTGCTGATTTCTTTATGTTACATAGCTAATGTATTGATACCACTGTCCCTGCTACATGCTGATTATATGATAATGTAAACTACTATTTACTAATTGAGCATACTCTAGAAACTAATGGGAGAATGAAATTGATAATAGTTATCTTAATTATGTCAGTAACCAATATGTAAATTAACTGATTTAATAACAAGACTACCGCCTTAGTTGGTAGTTTGCAATGACATATAGTCTAGTCTGTTTCTGAGGCAAATCATTCACGTTTCCTGCATATAGTGCCTTAGTTCTGAAGCTGATAGGTTCTGTGGGAACCCTGAGCCTTCCTTAGGGAACCTTCCTGTCCTGTGACAGTAGTTCCTTTCCCATTCTCAGGGCCACAAAGCCTGTGGTTCTGACTCTATGAGTTTGGGATAGTTTGTTTCTGTTTTTAATTTGTACATATTCACTGCACAGACTCTATTTTCTTTTGACTGAGTGATCATATCCTCATTTCACCCAGTCTCTGCAATTGACTTAGATTTTTTTTTCTTCCACAATCAGTGGGGCTGGAATGTGCACTCGCTCTGCAGAAAATCTTGCAGTTCACAGTGTCTCTGTCACAGGGGTGGCGGGTATAGCCAGCTGACCATCCCCTGCTCAAGTCTGAGGGCGTTGGTCACTCAGTTTCCTTAGTTTGTGGTCTTATCTATCTACTGTTAGCATTTCGTTTGCAACAATAGTCTGTCCCAGGCTGAGATTGCAGCTGACCTGGTTGTGTTGCCTAGGAGCCTTATTTGGGCTGTTGCTAAGGAAACTGGGAGACAGCACCCTGGGGCACTGTGTGAGAAGTGACCCTTGCAGTTGGGATTTTTCTTTTGACATTCTAGCTGGCTTTTCTTGAGAACTTCCACTCCACAGAGCTACCCGAGGTCGTTTTTCTTTGGTAGGGAAGGAGAGGACAACTTTATGGAGTGTTTTCAGAGATTTCAAGCCAGAGTCCTTGGGCCCCTGGCGAGGTGACACAGCATGGTGGTGGGTGGTGGGTGCCCGGGCAGAGGCCATTCTTCTGAGGCCCTTACTTTGAAGACAGTGCTGAGTGCTTGTGTTGGGAGGCCGAGGGTGCTGTCTGGGTGGCTGGGCAGCTGAGGGCAGTTTGGGCTGAGCCTGTCTCACTGTGTCAACAAAGCGTGAGTGTCTGAATGCAGTTCTTCCCAGTGATCTCACTCACGGCACTGTTCAGGCTCTGGAAGATAAGACGTCTTTGTCTCACTCTAATCATGTCAACTGCTGGACATAATCAATGATGTCATTTTGTAGAACCAGAGAGAGATCTTCAATATGTTGGCAAAATTTTGGAAGGATTTTCCTTGGCTTCTAAACCTTTATCTTCGAAGAAAGTAAGACAATCTTTACATTAAAATTTTCCTGGTTTAGTGCCTATAGTGTTTATTTTAACATTTATATGATCTTTATTTTAATATTTATTAAGTAAGTAATTGAGCTATATAAATGTTCTTATGGAAATTTGATATT
The DNA here is from genome assembly GCA_907164525.1 of Lophiomys imhausi. Taxonomy (NCBI): domain Eukaryota; kingdom Metazoa; phylum Chordata; class Mammalia; order Rodentia; family Muridae; genus Lophiomys; species Lophiomys imhausi. The sequence goes on along the minus strand of CAJQZJ010000148.1, from coordinate 1,590,204 downwards.
TATGCCTATTCTTCTGTTAAAATTTTTTAGAAGGAAGCTGGGTGTGTTGCTCCAGGTTTCCCAATTCTAGCACTTGGAAAACTGAGGCAAGAGAATCATATTCTGAGGCAACCTGGGAAACTAAGATCCTGTTTCAAAAAGGAAATGAGGGCTTCACACAGCTCAGCAAGTAAAGCGCTCAGGACAGGAGTTCAGTTCCCAAACCCATGTCAAAGAAGCTGGTGTAGTGCTGTGCCTGTCGTCAATATGTGGACACAGAAAAGGGCAGGCTCCAGACACTCGCTGGCCAGCAGCAGAGTCTATTTGTCGAGTTCCGTGCCAGGGAAAGATTCTGTCTTAGGAAATAAAAGGTGGGGGCTGGAGAGGCAGCTCAGCAGTTAAGAGCACTGACTCCTCTTCCAGAGGACCCAGGTTTGATTCCCAGCACCCACATGGCAGTTCACAACTGTCTGTAACTCCATTTCTAGGGGATCCAGCTCCGTCTTCTGGTTTCTTGCACCATACATGCCTGTGGCGGTGCATAGACATACATACAGGCAAGATATCCATACATTTTTTTAAAAAAGACATTTCCATTAAAAGAGAGGCCAGGAATGTGGCCCAGTGGTTAAATTCCCAGCACCACAGAAAAGACCCCAAACCTTGCACCTTGTTAGAAGGTTGTTCTCTTACTTTTACATTAGCTTGCTGTTCTGGGAACACTGCTCAGGGGGAAGTGCTCACCTGCCATGTGCAAGCAAACCAGCCCTGGCAAAGGTGGGTTCCCGGCAGTAGTAAGTCCACTGTGTCCTAGGGGACGTGAAACTCCTCATTCTACCAGTTCCGATGGGAGAGAGACATGGATATGGGGCAAAATTCTCAGACCAGTGTGCACCTGAGTGCTTCACCTGGTGCTAAGTTCCGAGTTGCCTTGATTCCCACTTTGAGGAAATGTTTAATTCTAAGGTCAATGTACAAGCAACTGTTACTATGTGCTTGTTATACTAGGAGCAAGGGACCATTCAGGAATTACTTACAATATCTAATGACTGGGTGGGTGGTGCACACCTTTAATCCCAGAAGTCCAGAGGCAGAGCCAGGCGGATCCCCTGAGTTTGAAGCTAGCCTGGTCTACAAAGCTGAGTTTCAAGACAGCCAGGGCTACATAGTGTAGTTCTGTCTCCAAAAAAAAGTCTACTGCTTCGGCTTGGGATATAGCTCAGTATTGGAGTTATGTTCAGTGTATGCAAGCTCCATCACCCCCAAATAAACAACAAAGCCCCAGTTTCCTTTTAACTTTTCTGTTCTGCAGTCAGTCATGTCTTCAGAATCATAAATCACAAAATTTCACAAATAGATGTAAATTTCAGTTTTGCCAACTTTTCTCTCTCCCACCCTGCCCAGCACCCAATGCTGAGGTTTAAACCTAAGACCTCATGTTTGCTAGGCAAGCACTTTACCACTGAGCTACACCCTAGCCTGTCTTCATCATTTTTTTTTTTGGTGGTGGTGTTGGGTGGTAGTTACTGAGGATTGATCCCAGGGTCTTGTGACTGCTCTACAAATACTGTAACTGAGCCACACCCTCAGCTCACTGTCTGAATTAAAACAGACTTTGAATTAAGAAGTAAAGTTGGGGTGAGAGGCTGGAGAGATGGCTCAGTGGGTAAGAGCACTTGCTGCTTAATATTGAGAAGTGGAGTTTGGATCCTAGTACCCACAAATACCTGTAACTCCAGCTCCAAGGGGTCCACATCCCCATCCAGCCTCTATGGGCAGCTGCACACATGTGCACGCATGCTTTCACAACAGACACACATATTCACAAATAAAAATTAAAAAAAAAGAAGGTCTGAAGTTTCACTTTGGAAGTGAGTCATAGCCTGGACAAAGACTTTTGAATTTAAAACTACCTAATTTCAAGTTATTTATTTAATTTTCAAAGTCTTGAATCAAACATTTGTAAATGTTTTGCCTTACAGTGTGCTGGTGGGTCTGCACTTTGTGCAGGATACTGTGCTATGTCCTCTCGTATTTATATTAGCAGTGGGAGACCATTGGTTCTGGCGCCCCCTCAGGGGCCATGCTAGTGTAGTGCTACCCACCTCCCGAGTGTACCCGGCTGGGCGGTTTCATGCCACTAAAATCACGATTTTCTCCATTAAGTCTATGTGATCTTGCAGCCTGGAGTTCCTGACTTTGATTTTGTCTGGTTTTGTTAAGATTTATCCACCTCCTCAGTTGCCCAGAGACTATCGCCCCGTGCATTATTTCAGACCCGTGGTCTCTGCAACGCCCGAGAATTCTCGCTTACTTCAGGTGTTATCGGAGTCATCTGGGAAAGCGGGACAAGACATGGGGACACACAGCAGGCATCAGCTCAGCGCCTCCAAGCGGGGGGAGTTGCTAGGAGAGATGCCTGTTCAAGGTATGTACGGCCGAGCTGTTATGCTCATCTCCGTCCCACTCAAACGGGGATGTGCAGCTTCCCATTGATATTGTTTGTATGGGTTTTGTAGTCTCAAACTGTAGGAGCCGTGTCATGTAAACAGCAACAAAAGCGTACATGTGCTTTATTATTATTATTACTTGGTGAGTTGTTCTTTTTCCTGCCCCCTTCCCCCTTTTTAAAGGTCTCATGTAGCCCAGAATGGCCTCAAATTCTCAATGTAGTCACGGATGGTTTTGAACTCTTGGTCCTGCTGCCTCTGCCACACAAGTGCTGAGATTTACAAGAGTGTGACACTCAGGTTATTTGTTTTCTTTAAAAAATTTTATTTAGCCACAGAGAGATCCTCTTGCCTCTGCCTCTCAAGTGTTAGGATTAAAGGCCTGCGCCACTGTGCCTGGCCCTCTTTCTTTTTTTGGAGATGGGTTCTTATCATGTAGACCCCCCACTAGCCTAGATTTCATTATTTTATTCTGTCAGCCTCTTGAGTCCTGGGGTTACAGCTGTGCACTGCCACACCACATACCTTCACTTCCCTAAAAATGCTTTGTTATGCTTTGTGTGTGTGTCCACGTAGGAACCACAGTGCCTGTATGGAAGTCAGAGAAAAAGCTTGTTTGTTTGTTTTTTGAGACAAGACTCTAGTCTATAGCCCAGGCTGGCCATGAACTCACGGTGATCCTGCCTATTTAATTATTTGTTTGTTTGCAGGAGCCAGTTTTCTCCTTCCACCATGTGGGTCCTAGGGATTGAACTCAGAGCATCATCTTTGGTGGCAGGTGCACCCACTGAGCTATCTTACCAGCCGTTCGATTTTACTTATTTGTTTGCTTTTTGAGACAAGACGTTACTCTGCAGCCCAGGCTGACCTTAAACTCATGCTAACCTTGCCTCTGCCTCCCATATACCAGGATCCTAGGCATAAACCATCACTGTTTTTCGAAGCAGTCCCCTGACATTGCTCTTTGCCTCCTTCCCTCCTAGCTCAGTAAGGAGAGGAAGGACTTTACCTACATCATCCCCCAGACCCTGGGCCACTGCCTACTGTGGAGCTGATGCCCAGTGAGCTTGTGTGATATGAGTGCTCAGAGGGAAAACTGTGGAAGCCATGACCACAGCCACCCGTGGCTCAGAGTCCTCATTCTGGGCCTGGAAGACAGGGCTTTACATGTTCCAGGCATTCGCAGAGTTGTACTGGTGGCCACCTCCATTTTTGTCAACTGCCCCTACAATATAACATGTAAATATATGTCGCGTCCCCCTCGACCAGCAAGGACGACGCAACTCGCAAAAGCTCTTCTCCAGCAGTTTATTCAGGTCCCTTGAAAACAGTCTTCCGAATCCTTGCTTGTGTCTCTCTGCTTCTCCTCCCCCAAGCCCTTATATGCCTACTCAAACCCAATCAGATCATGCCACCTGGTGATCCAAGATAGGCTCACAAAAGGAGGAAGCACACCGGGCTAGGCAGCTGCTACCAACTAAGGCTTGTTTACAGCTAAGCTTGAGCTTTCTGGCATCAAGCCAGGCGCCATCTTAGGGTTGCGGCTCACCACAGTTTTGTGGCTCGCCACAAATATATAGTTCACAGGACATATAGATATTAACAAAACAATAACATAAACATTCATCTGGAATGGGAGTTAGATTTCTGTAGTGAATATGTGGGGGCTTCTAAAGGACAGTCTCTTAAAAGGAGGCATATGACTTGTGGGAAACACCTGGCAGAGTATGCATGGTCCTGGGCAACAGATTTGCCTCTAGAGGACCAATGAGAAGGCACCCTGTATGCATAATTAGTGAAAGCCCAGGAAACTAAAAAAGGGCTTTTGGCATGGCATTGCTTTCAGCTGCTGGACAGTGCCGCATTTTGCCCAAAGGTGGGCAGAGCCCGGATTGGGCTGAGGCCAGGTGAAGCCTCGTTTTAGAGCCTTAAAATCTGGGACCCACGGGAGATGTGAAGACAGCACCCTACTGAGGGGTGTGGCTGCAGGGACCCCGAGAGAGTGCCCTGCTGAAGGGCTTAGCTGCAAAGCCCCAGACCCTAGAGATCTGCCAGGGAACCATGAATTACTGTGAGAGCAATGCCCTATTTAAGGGCATGGCGGCAGAGCCCGAGGAGGCTCGAGAGACGGAGGGGCGAAGTGGATGTGAGCCAATTGCTGGCGCTGAGGATGTGCTGACAGAAAAAGCCAAGAAAAGGTCTCAGAAAGCTACACCTGCCACAAGTAAGCTTGGGCTGGCAGAAGAGGTGTGGCATAGTCTCAGCTTAGAGAAAGTTCATGAGAACCAGATGCTGAGGAGGGCCGAAGCTGGCTGATGAGCAGAGCAGCCCAAGTCTATGTCTATCCGTGGGCCCACAGCCACCGAGGAAAGGAGCGAAAGAGCAAGACGTGAGTTCACAGGCTCCGAGGCTGCAGCAAACAGGCAGGAGTGCAGTCCCTGTCCCGTGAGGGTGTGGCAAGGCCCAGATGAGCAGAGGAGGCCCCAGCTGGGCCCGGACAGTCTCCGCTGACTACAGAGGCCTCCAGCCCAAGCAGAAGTGAAGCTGCCACAGTAACCCCAGAGCCAGGTGACCACAGAACGACTGCTTTTTGAGGTGTTACCGCAGACAGACTGCTGACCAGCTGCCCTCAAAGGACCTGCATTTGAGGATTGGTATCCTTTGAAAGTTCTTAGGGTTGGTGAGGTGGTAGGTGTTTATAGATTTTAATAAATTCAGTTATAAGTTACGTTTTCACTCATCTCTGATTATATACTTTTGTAATAGTGACTGTGTATAGAAAAGGTAAATCTATTTTCCATCTCTTGTTATTGTTTTTATTTAGGGTCCGCTACTTCAGTGTTGGAGTTTCTGTCCCAAAAAGATAAAGAAAGAATTAAAGAAATGAAGCAGGCAACTGACCTGAAAGCAGCTCAAGCCAAGGCCAGGAGTCTGGCCCAGACTGCTTCAAGCAGCAGAGCGCAGGCCTCCACCACGACCGACCCCGGCTGCAGCTCATGGCACCTGGCCCTGAGCACTGGGGCAGCTGCCACAAGAACCAGCAACTTCAAGCCTTTTGCCAAAGATCCAGAAAAGCAGAGACGATATGAAGCGTTCTTAGTTCACGTGAAGAAGGGTCAGAAAGGTGGGTGCTGGCCTGGCAGGGGTGGCAGCCTCCCTGTGTTCCTCACAATCACCGGCTGCAAGTCAAAACGCACATGGCAGCTCACAACCATCTATAACCCCAGTTCCTGGGGATCCAGCACACATACATATGGGGTGCCCAAAACATAATTGCAGGCAAAACATTCATACACAGAAAGTGAAATAAATCTAAAAAAACTATTGCCTGGAGGCGGCACCCAGTGTCCTCCATCTCCCTAAACACAAGGGTCTGGAGGAAATAAACAGCACAGCGGTATCCGCTTACCTCCCCCCTCATAACACCCGTGTTTCCCCTGGAGTAAAACAGCGCCCTGTTCCCCTTACTGCAGATGCCCTGGAGCGGTGCCTGGACCCCAGCATGACCGAGTGGGAGCGAAGCCGAGAGCGGGAAGAGTTCGCTCGGGCGGCCCAGCTCTACGTGTCAACCAACTCCACCCTGTCCTCCAGGTTCACGCACGCCAAGGAGGAGGACGACTCCGACCAGGTTGAAGTTCCTCGGGACCAGGAGGTTTGTTGCCATCTTGTGCCTGCCTGGTGAACTTCATTTTGTGTTTTTGCAGTTGGAGGGATTGAATGTGAACCCAGGCTTCCACACGTGTTATGTATATGGTCTAACCATCAGGTTACATTCCCAAGCTCTCCAATCAATTATATTTATTTATTTGTGTATGTGTATTTATGTGGATGTGTGTACTGTGTGTAAAGATACATACATGTGCATGTAGAAGTCACAGGTCAACACTGAACATCTTTCTCAATTACTCTGTTGCTAATTTAGTGTTTTGAGACAGGGTCTCATAGAGGCAAGCTGGCCTGGAACGCCTGTTCTTCCTGCCTCAGCCTTCCAAGTGCTGGGATCATAGGTGTGAGCCCCTACCTCTGTCTTCACCTTACTGTTTTGAGACAGGGTCTCTCGCTGAACTAGGAGTTCATCAATTCAGCTGGGTGGGCTAGCCAGTGAGCTGTAGGGGTCCACCTGCCTTCCTCCTCCCTGTGCTGGTATCGAGCCTTTCCATCCGTTCTGAGATACAAACCCAGGCCCTCACCCTTATGGGCGAACTCTTCTGATTGAGTCGTGTCCCCAGCCCCTCCTAGTGATTTTAAGATTAGAACACCATGCACCTAAGTATTTTAAGTCAAAAAGTTCACATAGCATAGTAGAGTAAGAAACAATGTGATGTTTAGCTTACAAGATATTTAGCCAGTGCAACAATGTAAACTCTGATAAGTTTAAGACCAGTGTTTGTTTGTTTTTGATGGAAGTGCAAGCGAATGAAGCTTGGCATTAAAAAAAATATGTATTTTTATTTTATGTGTATGAGTGTTTTGCCTTCATGTATTTCTGTGTACCACATGCGTGCCTGGTGCCCTCACAGGCCACAAGAAGGTGTTAGAGTCCTTGGAACTAGAGTTACAGATGGTTGAGTTCTTCTGGTGCTGAGAATCAAACCCGGGTCCTCTGGAAGAGAGAGCAGCCAAGTGTTCTTAACTACTGAGCCATCTCTCCAGCCCCAGCATTTTTTTTTTTTTTTTTTTTTTTTGGAGACATGGTCTTATTATGTAGACCAGGCTAGCTTGGAACTCATGCCATGTATATGTACATGTTGTACATGTATATGTATATGCAATGTAGATGTGGATGCCAGAAGAGGGGGGATCCCTACCCTCGGCATCCTGCTGGATTACAGCAGAAGTGAGCCACCTGAAATGGGTGCTGGGAATTGAACTCAGATCCTCTGGAAGAGCATCAAATGCTCTTGATCACTGAACCATCTCTCCAGCCCATGACATACATTTTTAAGATTTATTTTTATTGGCTCTTAAAAATTTTTCAGCCAGGTAGTGGCCTGAGTGCCTGCCTGCCATTAATCTGAGCACTCAGGAGGCAGAGGCAGAGGGATCTCTGTGAGCTCGAGGCCAGCCTGGTCTGCAGAGGGAGTTCTCGAACAGCCAAGCCTACACAGAGAAACCCTTTCTCAAAACAAAAACAAGTAAACCAAAAAGACAAAACCCTTTGTATATGTGTGCATCAACATGTCACTGTTTGCATGTGAGTGCAGGTGCCCATGGAGTCCAGACATGGGTGTGAATCCCCAGAGCTGGAATGACAGGTGGTTGTGAGCTGCTGGACTTGGCTGTTGGGAACAGAGTTCGGATCCTCTCCAAGAGCAGAGTGCTGTCTTAAGTGTTGAGCCTTCTTTCCAAACCAAAACTTGAGACTTAGCCTGGAACACTACTAATGAGGTCAGTTCTCTGACTCTGTCAAACCGAATGTCTGTGTCCTCCTAGAATGATGTCAGTGACAAGCAGTCCGCTGTGAAGATGAAGATGTTTGGGAAGCTCACCCGAGACACGTTTGAGTGGCACCCGGACAAGCTCCTGTGTAAGAGGTTTAACGTCCCTGACCCTTATCCAGGGTAAGTTGGATTAGCCTGTCTTCACATCAGTAAAAGCTATATCCACTCCATTAAAGCTTATTTAAGAAAAAGACTTTTAGATTTACTTTATGGGTTTTTGCCTTCGTGCATGTCTGTTCCCTGTGTGCTCGCCTGGTGTCCAGGGTCAGAAGAGCAGATTCCCCAGAATCGTAGTTACAAATGGTTGTGGTGAGCTACCACATGGGTGCTGGAACTGAATCTCGGTCCCCTCCTCTGTAAGAGCAACAAGTGCTCTTAACCACTGAGCCGTTTCTCCAGCCTGCTTAGAGCGCAGTGCCTTCCCTTTTTTGGAGGAGCTAAGCTTCTAACTATGGGCAGTGGCAAATTTTGCACATTTACTTTAACTTTATTTACTCACTGTGCTTTTGTTCTCGTGTATGTAACTCTGTGTGCGTATGTGTGGACTCAAGATGGACAAAAGAGACTGTCATATCCCCTGGAGCTGAAGTCACAGGTATTGTGAGCCTTATGACATGGGTGCTGGGAGCCCCCCAGGCCCTCTGCAAGAGCAGTAAGCACTGTTGACCGCTGAGCCACCTCTCCAGCCACCCCGCCCCCTTAATTTTGTCATTGTGTGTGTGCCTTTGTCTGTGTTTGCCACATATATTTTGACCATATTGCAACCTCTTAATCCATTACTAAATACAAATACAGGTAAACTTTATTCCACGTCTTAATGACTCTGAGTGTCATCTTTTTAATGTTGCTTAGATATTTTACATTAAACACGTTACTTACAGCTGGGCATGGTGGCACTTGCCTTTGATCCTAGCACTTTCGAGGCAGAGGCAGGAGGATCTCTGTGAGACTGAGACCCCGCCTCATCTACAGAAGGAATTCCAGGACAGCCAGGGATACATACCGGAGAGACCCAATGTCAAACAACAACAAGAAATGTTATTTGTGTTTCTTTTCCCTTCATGTGTGTTGTTTGGGAGCATGCCAGGATCAAACACAGGGCCTTGCACATGCTAAGCAGGCTCTCTGCCACTGGGCTCTCTCCTCAGCCCAATGCCTTCTTTTTAAATTCTCTTTATAAAATGTCAGAGATGATTGAGTGGTTCAGAGTACTGGCTGCTCTTGCAGAGGACCAGGTTTAGTTCCCAGCACCCCCATGGCAGCTCACAACCATCTAACTCCAGGTCCAGCGCATGGGATGGCCTGTACTGACTTTCTAACCATGAAATGAATAAATGAATTAAAAAACACAACTTTAGCATCTTATTTGATTAAAAACATTCTCAGAAAGCATATACTGTAGAATGACCTTGTCTGGAAAATGTAGTTATGTTTTTAGCTGTGGAACTTTAGTGTAAAGTCATTTTTGAACTTAAAAGTTCTAGTCCTTATTCATTTTTTTCAAAAGACAAACTCTCACTGTGTATCCCTAACTGGCTTGCAACTCTCTGTGTAGACCATGCCTGTCTTGTACTCTCAGAGATCCATCCACTTACGCCTCTTGAGTGCTGGGATTAAGGCCTACACCACCATGCCTGGCAGCACTTACTCTAATAGAGAAAACTCGGGGCTTCTGAAGTCAGGCCGTCTGCCTTCCTGAAGTGTTTTGAGAAGTAGAAATGGCCTAGCTGGAGAGCCGATGAGAGAAAGCAGGTCTCATAGGAAGTGTGCTTTATCCTAGCTATTGCTATTAAAACTCCATCTTTTTTTTTTTTTTTTTTTGGTTTTTTGACACAAGGTTTCTCTGTGTATACCTGGTAAAATTCCATCTTTTTTCTTTACCTCCCCCACCCCAGCTCAACTTTAGTCGGCTTACCCAGAGTGAAGCGGGATAAATACTCAGTCTTCAACTTCCTGACGCTCCCAGAGCCAGCTCCTCTGCCCACAGCTCCAGTACCCAGTGAAAACCCCCCACAGCAACCGGGTCCGGACAGTGAGTAGAGCTCCCTGGGTACAGAACCAGGTCTCAAGTCGGCTGGAATGCTGAGAAAGGGGTGGTCCAGCCCTAAGTGTGAGCGATAGGAATTGTTTGTGCCTGTGCATTAGCGCCTGGCAGAACAGGCAGCTGTCTAGTCTTTGAGCCTGGGTCTGTCTGCACTGCCGTATCCGCAGCGCTTTGCATAGTGCTTGGTCCATCCAAGGTAACCGAGGTTCTGAGCACACAGAAAGTCAGTCTTGAAGAATTTGCCTTCTGCTGACTAATTCTGGTGTTCTGTCGGGTTCCTGCCTTTCAGAATCCAGGAAACCATCACGATGGGACATATCCAAACAGGAAAAGAAAGAATATTCCATTAGTGATTTTTTAAGTCAGGCTAGATCAAAAGTTGGACCTCCGAGACAAGAATCCGGTGCCTTAGGAAACAAAGAGCAGGCTCCAGAGCCACGCCCAGAGCCACGCCCAGACAAGGTATGTGGATCACTGCTCTTTCTGAGGGCAACTGTGGCCGGGCTAAATCTCTTTACTTTTAACATGTTGATGTCATTATGTTTAAAGTGAATCTCTTATCAATAGCATGCCCTTGGGTGTTATTTTAAATATATTTTGATAATCTTATATTTTGAGTATTTGAATTAGCATAATTATCGATATTTTTGGACTCAGTTGTCCATTTACCATATGTGTACTTTCTTTTCTTTTTCTCATATTCACTCTTGGTTTTGAAGGCAGTCTCATGTAGCACAGGCTGGCCTCCAATTCCCTATGTAGCCAAGGCTGGCTCTGAATTTCTGATCTTCCTTCCTCCATCTCCTGAGTGCTTGAATTCCAAGTGAGGATCACACCTTGTCTTTGTTTCTCTCTCTCTCTGTCTCTTGCTTGTTTTTTAAAAATAATTTATCTATTTTGGTTTTTGTGTATTGGAATTTTCTTGCATGTATGTTTGTGTGAGGGTGTCAGATCTTGGAGTTACAGACAGGTTTGAACTGCCATGTGGGTGCTGAGAATTGAACCCTGGTCCTCTGGAAGAGCAGTTAATGCTCTTAACCACTGAGCCATCTCTCCAGCCCCCTGTGTTCAGGGGGCTTCCCCCCCTTTTTTGCCTTCTTCTGAATTATTTGAGTAACTATTAGTATGCCACTTGAGCTAACATATTTATTATTATTGACATTTACTTTTTACTTCTATTTATGTGTATTTCTGTGTGTGTCTATATGCTACATGTATGCTGGTTCCCATAGAGGTGAGAAGGGGATATCAGACCCCCTAGAGCTAGAGGAGTTAGTTACAGGCAGTTGTGAGATGCCATGTTGGTGATGGGACCTGAACTCGGGTTCGCTGCACAGCCAAGTGCTCTTACCTACTGAGCCCTCTCCTCAGCCCCCCAATCCACCTACCTGTCCATCTGTCCATCCATCCATACATCCATCCGTCCATCTGTCCGTCTCTCCGTCTGTCCATCCATTTGGTTTTTCAAGACAGGGTTTCTCTGTGTAACAGCCCTGGCTCTCCTGGACTCATTTTGTAGACCACGCTGGCCTCGAACTCACAGAGATACGCCTGCCTCTGCCTCCCAAGTGCTGGGATTAAAGGCATGCACCACCACCACCCAGCTTTCTTAGTATGTTTCTGCATGTTCTCAGAGTCTCCTGAGAAGTACTGCTTCATGCTAGCTAAGGGAGCTTTCCGCTCCACAGTTGCCTCCGTTTATGTTGTACTGTGTCTCCCATGTACACACACTGACGACTGTCCCATGATGTCGTGTTTGCTTTCAAACGTTACACATACTAAAAAAGCCAATGGAGAGATTACATCATTTTGCTTACTCAGCTATTTACTACTGCTGATGTTCTTTCTCCATTGCAGAGGTCCCATGTCTCCCTCCCTGTTCCTCCTGAGAAACCTCCTCAAGCATGCCTTTCAGGACAGATCTGACAGTTTATCCCCTTAAATTTTCTCACCTCAGAATGGCTTATATTTTGTCTTCATTTCTGAGGATTGTTTGCTTGTTTTTGTTAGATATACAATTTTTGTTGAAAATATTTGGGAGGCTGGGGATGTGGCTCCTCAGCTAGTTTTGCAGAGCTGGGATTGAACCCAGAGCCTCATGCACGCTAAGCACTCTGCCACTGAGCTATGTTCCCAGTTCTGCTCCATTCCATCAGTTATTTTTGCACTGATGTAAGAATAACAATACTTCAAAGAGGGTCTTGTTTATCTGGACTCACAGTTTCAGATGGGTCAGCCTGTGGTCAGCTGCCTCTGTGGCTCTGGCCCTGCGTGTCATGCAGTGGGAGGTGGTGGCACAGGCTGCTGGCCTCTTGGCAGCCAGGAAACAGAAAGGGAGGGAGAGGAGGGGGCAAGGGAGAGACAAGGTTAGAAATGGGGGAGGTATGGGAGAGATGGGGGAGGTCCAGAATAAGACAAAACCTCCCAGGATCCAATTCCTCCAGCTGGGTTTCTACCTTAAAGTTTCTGCCAGTTCTCAAAATAACATCGGTAGCTGGGACCAAGCATCGAACACTGATAGGGGGCATTTTACAGTCAAAACATGGTGGCCCTGGGAGTCTGTGACAGAATCATTAAGAACTTTTGGTAGTATCCCACAAGTCTTTGTTTACTTTCACTCTCCTTCGTATAAAGTGGTGCATTTTTGTTGAACTGTTTTCAGGTTAATAGACTCTTTCCAGTGTTGTTTTCCTTCTTTTTTTTTTTCTTTTTTCTTTTCTGGTTTTTCAAGACAAGGTTTCTTTGTGTAGTCCTGGCTGTCCTGGACTTGTTTTGTAGACCAGGCTGGCCTCGAACTCACATTGATCCGCCCGCCTCTGTCTCCTGAGTGCTGGGATTAAAGATGTGCACCACCACGCCTGGCCCAGTGTTGTTTTCATTCTGCTGTTGAATACAGACAATGAGTTTTGTTTGTCTGGGGTATTGGCTGTAGGGTTTTGCCATGTTGTTCAGCTCCCAGGATCCTATAGTTAGTTCTCCAGCCTCCACATGCCTCCACAGCCAGTTCAGCAATAATTCCAAATTATTTGATTCTTATATTTTCTACCTCTAAAATACCCATTTCCCTTTATTTCTTTGCAAAGAATTTAAATGAAATCTTTTCGTTTATTTGATGTTATTCTTGAAACAATTATTATGACCATTTAAAGAAGCCAGTGTGGTGGCTCACACCTTTAATCCCAGCACTAGGTGTTCAGAGGCAGGAGGATCTCTGTGAGTCTGAAGGAATTCTGGGACACCCAGGGCTACATAGAGAGACTGTCTTGTCTCAAAAAAAGAAAAAGAGTGTGATAAATCTAACATTTTTGTCATGTCAGTTAGTGTCTGTGGTTTCCTCAGTTGTCCATAACTGCTCTGGTTTCATTTCTGTCACTCCAACAAGTTCCCTGACAGAAAGCAACATAAAGGAGGGAAGAGTTTATCTGGCTGACACATTGAGGTCACAGGCCACTGCTGAGGGGACGACAGGGCATGAACTCAGGATGCTGGTCAGTGACACTCACCATCAAGAGCAGAGAGAATAAGTGTCCCCCAGCTTGCTCGCTGTTCTGTGCTGACTCTCTCTGCTCCTGCACTGTCCAGGGCCCCAAACCAGAGAGCGGCAAAGCCCACACTAGGCTGGGCCTCCCTATGTCAGTTAGCGAGGAAGATGATCAGACCTGCATTATTCCAGGCTTCTCCTGGTGGTGAGCTGTTTGAAGGTCGTCTCCTCCACAACTCTGCTCCTCGCTTACTAAATTGAGCTTGTACAAAGTCATTCATTGCCTCTTCCTTCTGTTGGTCTCAGTGCTCAACACTCAGGCTTATTTAAGGAAGGACCTGAAGCAATTGCCAAGGGAAGTTTGTGACCATTTGAGCCCCTGGGTCCTGGCTTCCTGCTTGTTGTGTGGAGAGCCCTCAGCGTTTTATTTGCTTTCCTGAGACAGAATCTCTACTCTGTAGCTCATGGTGGCTCCAAATGTGCAGGTCTCGCTGCCTCTGTCTCCCCAGTGCTGGGACTACAGGTTGGACCACTACACCTGGCTTCTTGATTAATTTAATATTAGACAACTAAAGGCCTGGACGTACTCTTGAAACTACAGGGAAGTGTTATGCTCAACCTCATCTCTGGGTCCTCTGCAGGTCTGTTAATGACCAGTCTCCAAGAAGGGCTTCAGCTGCTTATGGTTGCTGAGCACATTCTAAGAAGAACCCCACAGAGGGGAAAGTGCTACATGCTTAATTAGGCAGTGGTTGTGGATCCTCTAAACCATTTTTTAAAAATGGATATGAGTGCACATGTGCGTGTGGTACCTGCTGAGGTTAGAAGAGCACTTCTGATCCCAGGAACTGGAGTTACAGATGGATGTGAGCCTCCATGTGGGTGCTGAGAATTGAACCTAGGTCCTCTGGAGGAACAGCCAGTGCTCTTAACCACTGAGCCATCTGCCCATCCCTATAAAAGAAAATTTTGTTAACCTATATTTATTAATATCTAATAAGCACCTATAATCTATATCCTACAACCTATAAACACCTAATAACTAATAAAAATACCATAACAATCCTACTTTAACCCTTTTGGAAGGATATTAAGATTCTCTAGCGCAGGTCCATGAGGGCAACTTGGTCAGCCTCCTGTCTGCTGGCACACCTCAAATAGTAATCAGCAGTCTGGCTCTGGCACAGTCAGGGCAGTCCTGTTTCAGCTTAAGTTTGAGGCTTTTTCCTCAGGGTTAGGGCCTAGCGTCACCCATGGGCTGGTGCGGCCAGCTGGCTTCAACCGCTCAGCTTGGGGCCAGCTTCAGTCTTATATGGTGCAGATGCTGAGCCTCATGGCCTAGTCTTTTACTGCAAAGCCTTGCCACAGCCTCTCGGGACAGGAGTTCCTCTCCTGCCTGTTTTCGAGGCCTCCTCAGAGTGTGTTTGCTGTGGCTTTGGAGCGTGTTTGCTTCTCGCACCTGGGGCTGGTGCTGCCACTGCCCGCCTGCCCGCTTCAGTTGCTTTGGTCTAGCTGCTGTGGTGTCAGCCAGTCCATTACTGTCATTTCTATGGTCTCCTCAGCTTGTATATGCCCCGGGCCTGGCTCACTTGCTAACATACCATAAGCCACTCTGTTCCCACTGCCGTCATCCTTATGGTTTCTCTTAACCTTCTTAGGCTGCTCGTGACCAGTGCCCCTTTCTGAGGCTTTTTCTGTCAGCATGACCTCAGTGCAAGCAGCTGGCGTATGTCTTCATATCTGTGTCTCTGTTGAGGGCTGGCTCCTCCTCACGTGGGTCAGGTGCGCAGTGGCTCCATCTTTCTTTGTGGGCCTTCCTCCGTTGAGGGCTCTCTCAATAACTGGCAACCTTGGCCACGCCCCTCCTCTGGGCACTGCTCTCTGCCTCCCTCAGGGCTGTGGCTTCAGAATGAGGCTTTTCAGCTGAGCTCTGCCCATTTCAACTCAGATCCTTCTAGCGTCCAAGCAATGCCAAGCCATAAGCTCTTTTCAGTTTCCTGGGCTTTCAGGGTGCCTTCTCAATGGTTGCCCGGGACTCTGTGCTGCCAGGCTGATCTGCATGCCCCTTAAGAGTCTGCATTTCAGAAGCTCTTACTAATTCACTACTTACATACCCCCCTAAACCCAGTCTTAACTATGTGCTTATGGGTGCATGTGTGTTTCAAAGCATTGAGTCCCTTCCTCCCTCCCTCTTACTTCTCTCTTAATGCAGACTGTAGACAAAGGTGTGGATGTTCAGAAGGATGGAGAAGGTAGCCGCCCTTCCATGGATTTATTCAAGGCCATCTTTGCCAGTTCCTCTGATGAAAAGTCCTCATCCTCAGAGGAGGAGCAGGATGACAGCGATGACAGTCAAGAGCACACCGAGGAAGCCAGCTTTAAACGTTCCCAGGAGGCTGCTGTTGGGGAGACCTCTGTGACCCATGGTAAGGCCACCTCCCAGACTTGGGCACTAACAGAGGGGTGACAGTGTTTAAGGTGCAGTCTTGTTTGTGGTGAGACAGGCTCTCAGGGAGCCCAGTCTGTCCTTGACCTTCCTGAGGCTGGCCTGCGATCTCTGATCCTTCCTCCATCTCTCAGATCCTGGGATTGCAGGTGTGTGCCACATTTGGCTTTGCAACCTTAAATTAGGACAGTTGACAATTAGCAATTATTGGTATCTCATCATATACATATATATATACATACACATACATATATTTATGCATATGATGTGTGTATGCATGTGTGTGCAGGTGTACATATGTGCATATATGCACACCTGGGCCAGAGATCAGTCTTAAGCTTCATGCCTCCATAAACAACCGCCTAACTTTTTGAACAAGGTCTCACCAGTTTCTAGAGCTCATGAGTTTGTCTAAGCAGGTTGGCTAACAAGCCACAGAACCCCACATCTCCCAGCACTGAGGCTGCACGCTCAAGCCATCACTCAGCTTTTTGTGTGGGTTCTGGACTCCTGCTCCTGTTCTCAAGCTTGTGTGGCAAGCATTTTAGAGACTGAGCCATCTCTCGGGCCTTTCATCATTATATCTTGATTTGTATGAGCAGAGTCTCCGGTGTTGAGTCTTTCTTTCATCTCTGATATATATTTTAAGATAGTTGTGTTTGATAGTGTTGGTTTCCCAACTTAGCCTAGGTAAGAATTGAAAAACTACAAATTTTCTTTTTCTTTTTTTTTTGGTTTTTCGAGACAGGGTTTCTCTGTTTAACAGCTCTGGCTGTCCTGGACTCGCTTTGTAGACCAGGCTGGCCTCGAACTCGCAAAGATCCGCCTGCCTCTGCCTCCCAAGTGCTGGGATTAAAGGCGTGCGCCACCACCGCCCAGCTTTTTTCTTTTTTTTTTAAGGGTTGGGGATAGAGCTCAGTATGTAGCTTGGGCAAGATCCTGGTTTCTGAGGGAGTGTCAGGATTCGGGGAACATATTTGGTCCCAAGGCAAGTGAGGATGTGCGGGTTCCACCGTCGTGTGGATATGCTTTCGTTGACTCTAGCCGGCATGGCCTGGCCTACTAACCCTTGCTAACAGGGTCTGCTCTCACTCCTGGCCTCCAACACTTGCCCATAAGATTGGGCTGCTCTTCTGTGCACTGCCTTGAGCATTCCAGACGAAAAGAGAGGCCATCTGAGCTGGAAGAACTTTGGGGTGCTGCAGCTGTGGGCAGTTTCCATCTGTGTCTCCAGAGGTTTTGTTGCATCTGCTTGTCTGACTGTCTGTCTGTCCCTTTGTTCCTATCTGTCTGCCCTGTCTGTCTGTTTGCCCCTGTGTATAAGTCCTGAAGGCCCTTACCCAGGGTGTCATACTGTCATGCAGGTATATGATACAATACTTATTTTTAGATGATTGGAGTATTGGTTCTCCCCCCCCCCCACCTGGATAAAACCCTTTTTGTTTGTAATTATAAAGTCATGTACACTTGAAGTTTAAAAGGTTAAAAGTAGACTGGACATAGTGGTACATGCTTTAAGCCGCAGCAGTTAGGAGGTAGGGGCTGGTGGATCTCTGGGAGTTTGAGGACAGCTTTGTCTATATAGTAAGTTCCAGGACAGCCAACAGTGAGCCCTTGTTTCCAAAAAAAAAAATGTTAAAAAGTTTAGGGCTGGGGCAGGGCTTGGAGACATGGCTCAGCGGTTAAGAGCACTGACTGCTCTTCCAAAGGACCTAGGTTCAAATCCCAGCACCCACATGGTAGTTCACAGCTGTCTGTAATTGCCGGGCGTGGTGGCACACGCCTTTAATCCCAGCACTTGAGAGGCAGAGACAGGTGGATCTCTGTGAGTTCCAAGTTTGAGGCTAGCCTGGTCTACAAAAGTGAGTCCAGGACAGCCAGAGCTATCACACAGAGAAACCCTGTCTCAAAACAAAACAAAAAAATTATTAGGGCATCAGAGTTATCCCTTAGCCCAGTTAAAAATAAACATACAGACACCTAATGGATTTAACAACCCTTAGCCTGGATTGTGTAATCTTAGCCCGTCTAAGCTAGCTTTTAATGCTATTCCCCAAATAAAACCCCCTATAACATACATATGTCCCCTTTGGCTGTTATTCTCCACACTATGCCAGGCCACATGGAATTGTGTTCTTCTATCTAACCCATGGTGTCTGGCTCCTTCTCCCATGATCCTCCCTGCTCCAAAAGCCTAATTACCTTTTCCCTGCCTAACTCTCTTCTACCCAATCCGGGCTGTAGCATTTATGCAATCAATCAACTTTAAATTAGGTAGAGGAAGGTTTAGACAACAAAGGCAGTCATACATCTAGGTGGCAAATAGATTCTGGGGCTGGCAATTAGCAACAAAATACAAGCAGCTTTCAGATCATCCCAACAAAACCCTGTCTCTTAAAAACAAAAACAAAAGAAAGAGGGCTGGAGAGATGGCTCAAAGGTTAAGAGCACTGGCCGCTCTTCCAGAGGTCCTGAGTTCAATTCCCAGCACCCACGTTTGCTCATAAGCATCTATAATGAGATCTGGTGCCCTCTTCTGGCATGCAGGTGTACATGCAGACAGAACACTGTATACATAATAAATAAGTAAGCCTTAAAAAAAAAAAACCAAACAAATACTATAAGAATATGTTTTTTAAAAGAGAGAGAGAAAGAAAAGGTATAGGACTGGCAATATATCTCTGTGGTAGGGTGTCTACCTCCTATGCACAGGGAACTGGGTTCAATCCCCAGGACTGCATGAACTGTACATGGCCCAGAACTGGTGTATAGACGACAGGCTTAAGAGCTCTAGACCATCTAGGCTATGTAATTAGTTTGAGGTTAAGCTGGGTCAGGTAATTGTCTGAAGAAAATGAAAGCCAAAAGTGGTATTGAAAGGTAGAAAGCAGACACAAACAGCCACTATTAAACACTTGACACATGCTTTCCGTCTGTGTGTCCGTTCTGTCTGAAAATGGGGCAGTCTTTTTGGAGGGGCTGGTTCAGAAAAGGACCCTTTATTTTCACGTTTTCCTCTGTTGATAGCATATCTCCAGTGAGGTTCCTCGGGTGGGACCCCTCGGCTCCCATAAATGATCTGAAGTGCGCACCGTGGCTGCAGTGGCCTCCTGTGGACAACCTGTCATGCAGTTGGTTCTGTGTGGTCCAGTGTGGCTGACCTCCCAGCTCCATCCCGCCTACCACTACATGCACAGCACTGGCTGCTGCTTCAGCAGAATGAAGACAGTGCAAAGACACGAAGCCTCAAATGCGTGAGCGCCGCCGGGCTGATGAATGAAATCAATGCCCTGGTGTTTTTCAGCTGCTGAGCCGGAGCCTTGTGAGCCTGCATCCCCCTTCCCCATCCAAAAGGTACAGATCGATGAACGAGAAGAGTTTGGGCCTCGGCTGCCTCCGGTCTTCTGCCCAAGTGAGTCCACAGGCACATCCCCACATGCTACCTGTGCAAAGGAACAGCACCAACAATGTCCCTCCCACTTGTCTGCCCAGCTCCATGCCCACCAGCTGTTCACATGTGTTTCTGATTGCAGTCCCACCTGGACACTCGCTGCCTCCGCCGAGTGCCTTACAGCATCAAAGCTCTAAGTGCCCTTTCCTTTTCTGCCTTGAGATGCTCATGTTAAGATTCGAAGCATCTTAAATGTTGTCACTTTACAGGGTTGGTATGGCACTGTAACTCTAGCACTCAGGACACTGAGGCAGGAGGATCACAAGCTTGAGGCTAGTCAAGCCCCAGTCCGAAAAATAAAAAGTCACTTTTGGAAAGTTGTTGGTGTGGCGGCGCACGCCTTCAATCCCAGCACTTGGGAGGCAGAGGCAGATGGATCTCTGTGAGTTCAAGGCCAGCCTGGTCTGTACAGAGAGTTCTAAGACAGCCAGGGCTGCATAGTGAAACCTTGTCTCAAAAAAAGAAAAGGAAGGGCATTGTGGACAGAAGAGTATTTTCAGGTTTGTTGGATTTTGGCCAACAGAGCAAATAAAATCAGTTAGTCCCTAGCCCTCTTCCCCAGAGTCTGCAGCAGCACCTGGGCAGGGGCCTTCGCTAATGTCCTCTGTGAAAATGTCCAGACCGGCTTTACCATAGCTTTGAAGGCCAGGCTTTCTCCTGGCTTTGGTTCATTGATCTTTGGTTCCAGGTCAGTGTTAGTACTTTCTGGCTAAATTATGGTTTATTTTTGCACATTTCCTAGAATGCCCTTAGTATCCAAACAATAGTGACTAATAACTTGGTGAGTGAGTTACTTAGGGGATATGGGTTTTCAAAACGTAGCATTAAAAAAAAGCTGGGAAGGTGAAGCTTTGAAATATCTGACTAACAATAAGATTAGAAGGTTGGGGGGCTTTATAAATGGTTAGTCTTCATTTTCTCCCTTCTGCTCACCTGTTTGTTGCATCTTCCCTAGATACTCGCCAGAAACTTGAGATACCTCAAAAAGAGAAACCTAAGAAGAGCAAAGAAAAACACAAGAGCAAGAAGGAACACAGAAGAAAGAAAGAGAAAGTGAGTGTCTCCCTCCAGTGTAGAGAAGTGTGTGGGGGGTGCCACGATGCTGGACACAGGTCCCTCAGTGGCTTCATAGGATTGTCACATCCAGTGCTAGCTCCTTTTGCAGAAACTCTGTATTCTTTTAGAGCAGCAAATTTTGAGTAGTTTCACAGGAAGGAAGGGAGGGAGAAAAGAAATGAGATTTGTGCCCAGTCAGGCATGGTAACACAATGGTAATTTTCTCTGCTTGAACGGCTGAGGCATGGGATGCAGAGTTTGAGGCCAGCCTGGGCTACCTAGCAAGATGCTATCTTGAAAATATAAATAAAGAAAGAATAATTTGGTAAAGACTAAAAAGTGTATAATCATATATATATATATATGATTTGAGGATTGGGGCTGGAGACCTAGCTCAGTTGTTAAGTGCACTGGCTGCTCTTGCAGAGGACCCAGCTTTGGTTTCTGGCACCTGGTTTACAACTGCCTACAGCTCCAGTTCCAGGGGATCTGATGGTCTCTTCTGGCCTCCACAGGCACTGCATACATGTGGTACATAAGACAAACACATAGGTAGAATACCCATACTATAAAAATAAAGAAAAAAATGTAAAGGATCTGAGGCACCTTATATTAGAGGGTAAAGTGTCCCCAGAACCTAGTTATTACCACAGATTAAACTCTTGGTGGCCATTTGAAGGGAAGAGAGGTTGAGAAGGAGGAATGGTAATGGACTCCACTGTAAGTCTTTTGTCACCCATATGTTTTTTATGACTTATAACCTGCAGCCTGGCCAATGTTAGTGACAGGTACCTGTGTGTCCTGGCCCAGGAGTAGAGCTGGTGAGAAACTACACCCCTAGTGGTTGAGGAGGAAGGCAGGCCTGTGCATGGAGCGAAAATTCCCAGCCAGTGTGGGAAAAGCAAACCCATGTTCTTCCTCCTGTTCTCCTGTGACCTTCCACCACTTTCTTCTCTCTGCCTGATGCTCGCCCTGCTGCGGAGTTCTGAGGGAATCTAATGAACTAGTTAGCTTCACAGGAGGATGGGAGTGGAGAGTCATGATGAAGTCACACCCCATCTATGTGGCTCTGCCGTGTCTGTTCTTCACAAGTTGGTGATGCCAACATGTACACGGTTTAACCTGCCACAGCTATCAGCTTCTGGCTGTCACCATTAGGCAAAGCACACCCCAAAGGAGAATTTTAATTTTTTTTTTAAAGTTTTAAATTAAAAAAAAAAAAAAAGAGCTTTGTTTTTCAGCAGCTCCAACAACCAAACACAAGTGCAGTGTAGTTGTTTTTTCTCTTTCTTTTCAGCCCAGGTCATTATATATGATAAAGTTTTACCTTTGAGGCAAATTCTAGGCATTTTACTGCTGAGCCACACCTCAATCCCTAACTGGGGGATTCTAGGCAGGGGCTCTACCACTGAGCCACGCCCCCAGCCCCTCACTGGAGGATTCTAGGCAGGGGCTCTACCACTGAGCCACGCCCCCAGCCCCTCACTGGGGGATTCTAGGCAGGTGCTTTACCACTGAGCCACGCCCCCAGCCCCTCACTGGGGGATTCTAGGCAGGGGCTCTACCACTGAG
>CAJQZJ010000148.1:1548907-1562581 GCA_907164525.1 Lophiomys imhausi | reverse complement strand
TCCAGCCGATCCCAGGGGGCCTCCAGTCGATCCCAGGGGGCCTCCAGTCGATCCCAGAGGGCCTTCAGCCGATCCCAGGCGGCCTTCAGCCGATCCCAGGGGGCCTTCAGACAGTAGTAGCAGGAAGGGTTCAGTCAGTGGCAAAGGGGTTTCCGGTGAGGACAGGAAGGAATCGAGCAGGAGCAGTTTGTCCTCCATCTCTGCCAGTGTGCAATCCACAAGGCTGCCATGGACCACCCTGATGAAAGCCTTGGGCCGTTTCAAGCTCTCCCTCCCGGATATCCGTCGGTACCATATGCTGCCCTCCCGCGACCCTCTGGCTGTAGACAAGGATATTCTGCCTCACACGAAGCCCCGCAAGGCCCCAACGAAGAAGTTCTGGGGGAACCACCAACCTCTGTCCAAGGTCAGAACCACACACCAAGGTCTGAGAACATAGGTGGCCTCCCTAGCCACCTGGGTGAGACCCCGCGTCCACTGTACACCTTTCCATTTGCAGCCTCTGTAAAAGGAGGGCGAAGGTGCAGCAGCCCATGCAGCGCCCCTGGAGGGTGCATGCGTGATCCCTTGGCGACCTGAGCTGCCTGCCACCTGGTAGCCAATGCCTTATCTTCTACATGCCCAGCCTCCCTCACCCTTTTACATCCCGCAGTCCCCTGCAACTCTGTGTGACTTCATCATCTCCAACAAATCCCTTTGTGTCCTCCCCTCTATTCTTTAATGCTCCCTTGACTCAGCGAGTCCTGGTACTCGCCTACCCCATGATTCTTAGCTGTGGGGTAAGGGGTAGGCTGTTTTAATCTTCTCCTCTATCTTTGCTTTCATCTTCACTGCTATAATTTTTGTATCATAAGGATCCAGCTGATCAAGGCGTACACTGAACAATGCCTTTTTCTTGTTCTTCTTTTTTAGCATTTTCATGTTGTGTAACTGTCAAAACTCTCGAACGTTTCTGTCCACCCCCCCCCAAATTACCAATTATCATTCAGTCATTTTCTGTTTTCTAATAACTCACCCTCCTAACTCTGGACAGTCACCGTTCCTACTTTCTGCTTTGTTATTCTAGATAATAATAGAATCAAGTGATAGACCATGTGCTGTATGTGAAGGGGTTGTAGAGGGCATGATGCTTTCAAAGTTCCCACACTGGAGCATCTGCCAGTACTTTGCTCTTTGTTTTTAATTGCCAAATAATCATCCCTTGTATGGTTTTGGCATTTTATATCTCCATCTGGCAATTGGTGGACAGCTGAATTGAGGTGGCTACACATGCACACGCTTTTATGTGGACATTTAAATTTTCTGGGGGTATAAACCTTAGTGTAAAATGTCTGGCTTATATTTTAACTCACATATTTAACTTTATTTTATGTGTATGAGTGTTTGCCTGCATATATGTATGTGTACCATGTACAGGAAGCAGAGCCTGCAGAAGCCAGAAGAGGGGATCTGAACCCTGAGATGAGAGTTATAGATGGTTGTAAATTAACATGTAGGTTCTGGAAATTAAACCTGGGTCCTCTGCAAGAGCAGCCGGTGATCTTAACCACTGAGTCATCTCTCCAGCCCCCCATATGTTTAACTTAAAAAAAAAAAGATTTATCTTTATTACTGTCTACCTGTGTGTCTGTGTGAATGTTATGCCATGTGACTACAGATGCCTGACAAGACATGAAGAAAGGCATCAGATCCATTTAGAAGTAGCTGTGGACCACCCAGTGTGGATGCTGGGAACTGAACTTTGGTCATCTGCAAGAGCAAGAATCATTCTTTCTTTCTTTCTTTTTATTTTTATGTGCATTGGTGTTTTGCCTGCATATACATCTGTTGAGGGTGCCAGATCCTATGGAACTAGATTTACAATCTGTTGTGAGCTTCCATATGGGTGCTGGGAATTGAACTCAGGCCATCGGGCTTAGGAGCCTTCACCTGCTGCACCCTCCTGCCTACTCACCCTTCAGCTTCTGATCTTCCTTCCTCTAGCTCGTGAGCATTGGCACGTGCCACCATGCCATGCTGCAAGAGCAGCCAGTGCTCTTACCTGCTGAGCCATTTCTACAACATCCCCTCACCAAGAATTACTGGTTTGTTTGTTTCAAGACAGTCTCACTATGTAGCCCTGGCTGTCCTGGAACTCACTTTGTAGACCAGGCTGGCCTCAAACTCACAGAGATCCGCCTGCCTCTGCCTCCTGAGTGCTGGGATTAAAGGTGTGCGCCACCACGCCCAGTGCAGGAAGCCCCTTAAGTGTTAAGATGTCTGTCTCTCCAGCACCCATGTTTAACTTTGTAAAGAACTGCCAAACTGTTCCCTGAAGTGATTACACATTTTTACATCATGTGTGAGGCTCTCATTTGTCCACAACCTTGTCCATATTTATTAAACCACCCCGAAGCCCATGACATGATGTGACTCCGAGGCTCTTGTTTGTTTCCCTGGTGACTAATGGTACTGATGGTCTCTTCACATTATCTATCAACCAACTGCTTGGGTATCTTCGGAGAAGCATCTATTCAGGTCCTTGGCTCTCTTGTTGCCAGAGTGCTTGCCTACCGTGTACAAGGCCCTGTGCCCAATTCCTAGCATGGCATGGTGGCATGTGCCAATGCTCACGAGCTAGAGGAAGGAAGATCAGAAGCTGAAGGGTGAGTAGGCAGGAGGGTGCAGTAGGTGAAGGCTCCTAAGCCTGAGTTCAATCCCCAGACCTGTAAGATTTCCATCTTACAGGAAGGAGAGAAGCAGGCCTGTTACTTGTGTTTGGACTGCTGGAGGTGCACCCACGCACATACTAAATAAGCGAAATAAATAAAAGAAGGAAATTCAAGGTTATCCTGGATGATACAGGGAGTCTGAGGCCAGCTTGGGCTACCTGAGACATCTCAATTAAAAGAGAAAAATGAAATGGGGGTTGTGGGGGCCACTCAGTAGTTAAAGTACTTGGAGGGCAAAAGGTCAGGAGTTTGGAACCCCAGGACTCAGGTGAATGCGGCATGGTTGTGATAGCCCGTCTGGAATCTCAGTCTCAGAAGGAGTAAAAGGGATATCTGAATCGGGCTGGCTAGCCACACTGGCACTGTCTGTCAGCTCCATGTTTGATTGAGAATCATGAATGGAGAGGTCTTGCCTCAGAGAATGAGGCATGGAGAAAGATTCTTGATATCAGTCTTGAGTCTCCACATGCACACACGGTACACCTCAGACGCATGTGAATATGCGATATGCTAGTGCACTGCACACATGCAAAGAGGAAAATAGTACAATCAAATGAAATTTGTCTTTCATCATTGAGTTCTGAGTTCTTCACGCATTCTAAATACATGTCCCATATCAGATATCAGATATGCAATTTCTTCTTTCCTTCTTTCCTTCCTTTTCTTATTTATTTATTTTATTCTTTTGGTTTTACGAGGCAGAATTTCTTTGTGTTAGCTTTGGCTGTCCTGGAACTCACTCTATAGACCAGGCTGGCCTTGGACTCACAGAGATTCTCCTGCTTCTGCCTCTCAAATGCTGGGATTAAAAGCCTGAGCCACTGTGCCTGACCTGACCAGATATGTAATTTTTTGATGACATCCTCTGTAGCACAATTTTAAAAGTTGAATTAAGTTGAATTTGGTTTTTGGCATAGGGTCTCTTTATGTATCCTTGAATGACTTGAAACACTCTGTGTAAGAACCAGGTTGGTCTTGAACTCATGGAGATCCACCTGCCTCTTTCTCCTGAGTGCTGGAATGAAAGGCGGGCTCCTTGGGCCTGGAGAGTTGGGTTAGTACTTAAGAGTTTGTGCTGTTCAAATCCCAGCACCCACATCAGGTGGCCTGTGAACCCAGCTCCAGGGGACACCTGCACTCACACACGCACCCCCCCCCACACATAAATATAATAAGAAGTAAGTCTGAAAGGTGCCCTACCACAATGCCCGGGAGACTTTATTTTATTTTATTTTATTTTTTTGATGCAGGGTTTTAAGACTTGCCATCTTCCTACTGTCATTTCCCGATTGCTGAGAACACAGGCATAAATATTTTTAATTTGTGATGATGTCAGCTTATCTATTCTTGTTGCTGCTTTTGGTGTCAGATCTAAGAAGCCATCTCTAAGGCAAGAGTGGGAATATTTACACCTTTGCTTTCTTCTAGAGCCTTAGAGTTCCAATACTTAACATTTAAGCCTTTGATCCATTTTGATTCTATATGAGGTGTGAGGTATGTAACTGGTTTTCCCAGAAAAAAATGTGCTTAGAAACCTTATTCTCTCCTCTGTGTGTGTGCCTATCATGTGTACTAGCATTCATGTGTGTGTGTGTGTGTGTGTGTCATGTGTAGTAGCATTCATGTGTGTGTGTGTGTGTGCGAACGTGCATGTTTAGACTAGAGATCAGCCGTTAAGTGTCATTCCCCACTCCCCATCCACCTTGGGTTTTTTTTTTTTTTTTGTTATTTATTATTAGTGTGTGGAGAAGGTGTGTACACATATGAATGACAGAGGATAACTTTTGGGGAGTGAGTTCCCTCTTCCCACCACTTGCGTCCTAGTCACTGGATTCAGGGTGTCAGGCTCACACTGGAATCAGTTTTACCCACTCATTAGTGACTCATTATGTATCCTTGAATGACTTGAAACACTGTGTAAGAACCAGGTTGGTCTTGAACTCATGGAGATCCACCTGCCTGTGTTGGTGTTGTTTTGGTTTTGGTTTTTTCCTAGACAGGGTTTCTTCATGTAACCCTGCTTGTCCTGGAACCCATTCCGTACACCAGGCTGGCCTCGAACTCACAGAGATCCTCCTGCCTCTGCCTCCTGAGTGCTGGGATTAAAGGCATGCGCCACCACTGCCTGGCTTACCTGGGCGTTTTTACTTGTTTGTTTTTGAGACAAGATCTCTCACTGGGACCTGGGGTTCACCAGCTCACCAGATAGGCTAGGCTGGGTGGCCAGGCAGCCCCAGGGGTTCACTGTCTACCTCCTAAGTGTAAGGCAGATACTACTGGCCTTTTCTAGGAGTTCTGGGGAACAATCATGGGTCCTCATTATTGACATGTGTGGCAAGGACTTTCCTGACCAAGCCAGCCTGTCGACCTCTTTGTTTTGGCATTCAAATAAAAATCAGTCAACTCTGATTGTTTCTCTGAGTCTCAATTGCATTTCATTGAGATATATGAACAGTTTTATCTTTATGCCATCTTTATCTTACACTTGTGTGTGAGAATGTAACCCCTCCATCTTTGTCCTTTTTAAAGACTGTTTTGGAAATTGTGATCTTTCCCCTCATTTTATTTGTTTGTGTGTGTGTGTGTGTGTGTGTGTACCTGAACCCATGCCATGGCATGTGTCTGGAGGTCAGAGGAGAATTTAAGTTGGTGCTTTCCTTCCACTCTGTGGGTCCTAGGGATTGAACTCAGGCCACCAGGCTTGGTGGCAAGTCATCTTACCCACCTACAGTTTGGGTCTTCTTGAATTTTCACAAAAGCTTTAAGATCAGCCTTTCAGCTTGACTGCAAAGATGACTCAGTGGTTAAGAGCATGCACTGTTCTTCCAGAGGACCTGGGTTCAGTTCCCAGCACCCATGTTGGGTGGCCCACAACCACCTGTGACTCCACACCCAGGGCATCCTTCTTCTGGCTTCCTAGCACACTGATACACCTGTGACATACACACACACATGTACACATAGATAAAAATTAAAAGCACATGTAAATACACTGGGTGTCGTGGTGCACACCTTTAATCCCAGCACTCAAGAGGCAGAGGCGGACAGATGTCTGTGAGTTCCAGGCCAGCCAGGGCTTTATAGAAACCCATCTCAAAAAATAAAAAACAAAAATACAAGCACATAGCAAAAGATCAGCTTGTTACTTTCTATGAAGACACCATGCCATCTTAGAGTCTGATAAGGTGGTGTTGAATTTGTAGGTCACTTTGGGGATCTCTGCTACCTTACCATTGTTACATCTGCCCCTCTATGATCATAGGATGCCTTTCCATTTATTTAGGTCTTCTTCAATTTCTTCCAACAACGTTTCATTATTTTCAAGGTATATATTCTACACAACTACTTTCTACCTGTCATTTCTGTGATGGGGTGTTTTCCTTACATTTTTTTTCAGGTCACATGTTTATAAACACTGTTGGTTTTGCATGTTGTCCTTGTGTCCCAAGTCACTGTTAAATTGGTTGTATCCATCCTTCTGTTTAGATCCCATATAAAATTCTGATGGGGCACGAGCACATCGTGAGTTCCTGCCACTTTTGTATGGAAGACACCAGGGTCCTCAGTGGTTCCTACGACTGTTCGGTGAAGCTGTGGGTAGGTTGGTTGCATGATAGGTGCTCCTAGAGCCCAGACTTCTCATCTACCCTCTGACTGAGAATTCTCCAGCACTGAGTTCCCTGACAAAGGCCCCTAGATTTGCCAAACCTTCTGAGCAAGTGCAAGATAAAGGAACAGTGGCCAGTACCAAGTCCTTAGAGAGCTCAAGAACAGCCAGCCTGTGGCTGTGGACACAGTGGGGTTTTGGGGTGAAGTTTGCAAGATTGACAGCCCTCAGTTTTGGGGAAGGCGCCCTAGGTGTTCCTGGGCTCTACTTAGAAGTCACTAAGCCGTATTTTATTGTCCTTAGTTAAAATGTATTTTAGGTGTATTTATCTGTGTGGGCATTTTGTGAGCACATGTGTGCAGTATCTACAGAGGCCAGAAGGGGGCATCAAATTTTCTTCCTGGAACTGGAGTTACAGATGGTTGTGAGCCACCACTGGGTACTGGGAATTGAACCCAGGTCCTCTGGAAGAGCAGCCAGTGCTTTTACCTGCTGAGCCATCCCTCCAGCCCCAATGTTAATTTTCTGTATTATTTTTTTTTTTGAAGCAAGGTTTTGCTAATGTAACCCTGGTTGGCTTTGAACAAACACACAGTCCTCCTGCCTTAAACATATAGGAATCACAGGTCTGTCTATCACACCCTTGGATGAACTGTTATTTCTCTTGGTCTCTTTTGCATCTGGAAAACACAATTTTTGCATATGGATCTTGTATCCTACGGTTGTTAAACTGTTTTTGTCTACACTGTTTTCATTTTATTTTTATTTGTGTGTGTGTGTGTGTGTGTGTGTGTGTGTGTGTATGAATGTATGCTGTGTGCATACAGGTGCTCGTGGAGATCAGAGTGGGCATTGGACTGTCTGGAACTAGAGTTAGAGGTAGTTGTGGGCCTGCCCAATGTGTGTGCTGGGAATTGAACTCAGGTCCTCTGGAAAAGCAGAAAGTGCTCTTAACCACTGAGCCATCTCTCCAGCGCCCTGTTTTTTAGATACTGTATAAAATTCTTATTGGACTTAAGTACACTGTGAATACCTGCCACTTCTGTGATATCCAGGCCTTCGGTACTCCTGGAGGACAGATGGGAGGGGCGGGGGTAGGGGGGCCAGGCATGGGACCTGCCCCAGAGAGATGGAGGAAAGAGGCGGGTCTGAGGCAGATCAGTGCCTGGCTGTGCAGCAAACTAGGAACAAGGTGTGATGCTATGCAAGGCTGCAGAGAGGCTGCCTCCACTCTGCTTCTAGAATGTGGTGCTCATCTCCAGCAGGCCCTGACCAGTCTGAATAGGAGTGCTGACAGAGAAGAGGGAGCAGGGATGGAGGGTCACATGACTATGGCGCTGGGGCTGGGGCCACACGAGAGGACCCTCAGTTCTGGGGTTTGCTGTCTCCCTTCCTTCTTCAAAACCCAGATAGTACTCCATTGGGGCTATAGCTCAGGGGCATGGCATTTGTCTAATATGGACAAGGCCCTGCTAGGTTCCATACTCAACACAAAAAGAAAACAAAAGTAATTTAAAACTTCCTAGAATATTAATCAAAACCCGATCAGTTTTTTTGCCCTTCAAACTCTTTGCAGGCGGTGGCTTTTCCAAAGGCCAGACTGCCCGTGACTGCTGTTCCCTCTTCTGGCCACATGGTGGCACTATTGAATACGCAATCGGCTCAACCCCATAGCGCAAACTGGCCCATTAGATTTTTTTTTTTTTTTTTTTTTTTTTTTTTTAGCAGGCCTGGGACCCTGGACTTCAAGACCATGCAGCTTACAGTCCCAAGGGCTTTTGTTTTTGTTTTTGCTCGAGAGCAGTAGTTCTCAATCTTCCTAATGCTGCGACCCTTTAATTCAGTTCCTCATGTTGTGGTGACTCCCCCCCCCAGCATAAATTTTTTTCATTGCTATTTCATAACTGTAATTTTGCTACTGTTGTGAATTGTAGTATAAATATCTGTTTTCCAGTGATCTTAGGGATCCCTCTAAAAGAGACGTTCTGACTCCAAAGGGGGTCGATACCCACAGGTTGAGAACCACAGCTCAAGAGACACACACACACACCAGCCAGGGAGACTGGATCCCAGGAGTCTGTCCAGCACTAACCCTTCCTCCAGCTTGAGTGTGTCCTGCCCTGCTTGAGTTCCACTTGGGGAACTCCTGACTGCCCTTATCTTCCACTGAGCTTGGAAAAGGGCCTACTGGGATTTCCTGAATGTGACCACATACCTTAGAGGACAGGCATAGGGATCTGGGTGTGTGCAAAGCAGCCTTCACAACAGGCCTGTGGCCACAAGGATCCTAAAGGTAAACCGATGTCTGGCTTTAGTCTGGAAGCTAGTCTGGTGAATGGTCCTCTGCCGTCTTAGGAGATAGGATGCTAAATGTGATAAAGGCAGCTGGTCACACCTTCACAGCTTGTGCACATGGCCTTCCTGGAATTAGGTAGAGTGTCTATGGGGCTGGTCTCCCTTCCCAGAGCTCTCAGGTCCTAGTCCACCTTTCTGGTGGACCACACTTTGCATGCATTGCTGCAGGCTGTTGCTGGAGAAGCTGAGCCCTGAGCTCGCCCACGAGAAGACTGGTGAAAGCCTGTCTGGACTTCACCCCCAGCACCTTGCTCTTTGTGGCTGTTAACTATCACTGTGGGGCACGTGAGGGCGTGAGCGTTTTGTCTGCATGTTCACATGTGCCCCACGTGCATGCCTGGTACCTGAAGAGGCCAGAAGAGGGAGTCGGATCCCCTGGAGTTGGAGTTGTGGATGGTTATCTGCCATGCTGGTGCTGGAAACTGACCTGGGTCCTCTGGGAAGGCAGTGCTCTTAGTCACTGGGGCAACTCTCCTGCCCTACATAAATCTCTAATTAAAGAAAATTACGCTGTGTATGTATGTGCAAGTGTGAATATGTCACGGTGTGTGTGTGTGTGTGTGTGTGTGTGTGTGTGTGTGTGTGTGTGTGTAAGTCAGAGAACAACTTTCTGGAGTCAGTTCTCTCCTTCCACCACGTGTGTCCCGGGGACTGAACTCAGGTCATCAGGCTTGGTGGCAAGTGCCTCTATCCACCAAGCCATCTCACCGGTCCATGTACCTATATAAAAGTCTTTAACCACAAATCTGGTTATTTCCTTCAGTGGAACTCCTCAGTGTAGAATCACTGGGCTGAAGGGCATGGAATCATATTTAAAATAAATTCCTTGAGGGATACTGATAGGTTCTGCAAAGCCTCTTTGACCAGTACAAAATGAGAAAACAATCATGGTTCACTCCCAGCATGGCCAGGGTCCATCTGGGCCTGTGGAACCATAAGGAGGACTCCTTGAGGATGCTGTGTGAGTGATGGAGTGTCCTTCCTACCTAGGATGTCATAAAGTCCCAGAATTTGCTGTAGGCAAGCTAGGGACTACTGCTGACTTGAGTTCATGACTTTCATACACAAGCCTTGACCACTGTCTCTCCTCTCTCTCCCATTGATTTGAGGACACTAGTGATGGATCTATCATCTGGGATTTTGAGCCACGACCCAAAGCTCCTGTTTTAGAATGCAGTGTCACAGCTGACAGCAGAAGGTGATGTCTGGTCTGTTTTACATTGGTTGGGAAAAGTCAGAGTCAGCAGGCAGGTCCCAGGAGCCAGTATAACATTGACAGGTTTTTGTTTCTTTCTTTGGTTAAGCAAATATATAATCACGTTCCCCTGTGTGGGCCTCAGTGTTTCCATCTGCTCTGAGAATCAAGTGGGTGTAACAATGTAACAACAATCTGAAATTTTGAATCTCTAAAAATAGTTAAGAACCCTGTCTGAAATTTTCTTTTCTTACTTCTTTATTATTTCTTTCCTTGAGACAGTGTCTCACTCCATAGAACAGCCAGGCCTGCAAGTCACTGTGTAACCCAGCCTGCCTTGGAGTCCTCCTCCTTCAGCTCCTCCAGGTGCTGAGATGACAGGCATATGCCACAAACTTTGCTTAAATTTTCCTCACAAAGAGTCTTTTCTGTGGTCGCATAAAGCCCATGGTAGCTGCACCAGATCTCAGTAATCTAGTCTGGGCCCTTGTCTTAGTCAGGGTCACTATTGCTATGACAAAACACCACGACCAAAAAGCAAGCTGGGGAGGAAAGGGTTTATTTGGCTTCTGCTTCCACCTGGCTGTTGTAAGACATCAGGGCAGGAACTCAAACAGGGAGAGAATCTGGAGGCAGGAGCTGACTCAGAGGCCATAAGAGGGGAGCTGCTTACTGGCTTGCTTCCCCTGGCTTGCTCAGCCTGCTTTCTTATAGACCAACCAACCCAGGGATGAGACCACCCACTATGGACTGGGCCCTCCCATATCAGTCACTAATTAGAAAATGCCTTACAGCCCAATCTTATGGAGGCATTTTCTGAACTGAGGTTCCCTCCTTTCAGACAACTCTAGCTTGTATCAAGTTGACATAAAATTAGCCAGCACACTCCTCATTTTTTTGGGGTGAAGATTTATTTATTTTTGTTTTATGTGTATGAGTGTTTTGCCTGCATGTATTTAAGTGCAATGTGTACATTTAAGTGTACTGGATGCACGTCTGGTGTGTGGGACACCAGAAAAACGCACCAGATCCCATGGAACTGGACACAGAGAACCAAACCAAGGTCTTTTGTAAGATCAAGTGCTCTTATCCTTTGAGCCACCTCTCCAGGTCCTGGGACTACATTTTCTCCAGGATTATGGAAGGCATGAAGATGCCCATGCTGCCTTCTGGGAAAGCTCTGGGCTTGGGAGGCAGTGCATACACATGAGGGAAGGGTCTTCAGGCAGACACACAGATGGGGAATGGGCCTTTAACAGAAGAAAGAATCTGCTTTAAAGTGGATTCACTGGGACAGGGCAGTGGTGGTACAGGCCTTTAATCCCAGCACTTAGGAGGCAGAGACAGGTGGATCTCTTGAATTTGAGGTCAGCCTGGTCTACAGAGTGAGTTCCAGGAAAGGCTACACTTAGAAACCCTGTCTTGAAAAAAAAAAGACAAAAAATGGATTGATTGGACAGATGGCTCAGAAGTTAAGACCTGAGTTCAATTCCTAACAACTGGGTCAGGTGTCCCACGACCTCTTGTAACTCTAGCTCCAAAGGACTCTGGTTCCTCTGGCCTCTGCAGGCCCCTGAACACATGTGCACACATTTATACACAGATAGACATAATTTAAAATGATAACAATGGGACCCAGAGCAGAGGCTCCCAAAGGACAATACAAGTTAAAGGCAAGTGTGGAGTTCAGGCTTCATGGGGATTTTGTTTGTTTTTTAAATAAGAGGAAAATCTCTACCATACTCTACCTGAGTAGACAAAACTATGTGTGTCAGTCAGAATTCTCGCCACTGGGACAAACCCTGAGACAAACGACTTCAGAGAAGAACGATTTGTTCTGGCTCATGATGTCACAGGTGACACAAGTGTTTCTGACCCACAGTGGTAGAACAGAATGTCCCAGCAGGAGGTGCAGTGTGGTGTAGGAGCCGGGAGGCAGAGACACAGGAACAGCTGTGACTTTCAAAGACATGACCCAGTGGTTACTTCCTGTGCTCCATCCCACGGTCTAGTTTCCACCACCTCCCAACAATGCATCCAGTGCATTAATCAGTGGATCCATAGGAGTAAATATAGACCCTCAGCAAACCCCCTCAGCCCCACTACCAGCCGGTGACTAGGGCCTTCAACTCAAGCCTCTTGGAAGACGGCATTGAATCGAAAACACCACAATATTTATTCACAGGTCTCTGAATGTGTGAGAGCATTTCAGAACACAGGAAGCTGTCCAGGAAAGCATTTTCCTGTAGGAAAACCGGTACATAAGCAGAGGGTTATCCTTATGGGTTGGAAAGAGGACCTGAAAAGAAAGCAGTAAATGACAGAAGAAATTTTACATCTAGCTATATTTTTTTTCTTTTAAATATATTACTTGTTTATATGTATACAAGTGATTTGCCTGCAGGTTAAGGGAACTATGTGTGTACAATGCCTGTGGAGGCCGGAAGGGAGTGTTAGATCTCCTGGCATTGGAGTTATAGGCTGCAGTTATACTGAGCCACCACGTGGGTGCTGGGAGCTGAACCAGGATCCTCTGGAAGAGCAGCAGGTGGTCTTCACCACTGAGCCATCTCTGCAGCTCCAGAAATGATATTTTTATAGTCCTAAATATACAAGACTATCTCGGAGTGTCTGAAAGGCTAGAAAGATAATGATGTCAAAGTTCTTTGGTGCTATTAGGTACGATTTTCAGTGGGGATGCACAAGTCCCCAGTGTGGTTCACAAGAGAGTCTTTGGAAAGACTAATCTTGGTCCTAAGTTACAAAAAGGAGAAGGAACTCTCCTAGGAACCATTGTCTCTGCTGAGTATGCTAAGATGAAATGTTTGTTCTATTCCCCCCGCCCCAGGATTGTCGCATCATCTTACGATAAAACGGTGAGGGCTTGGGACGTTGAGACAGGGCAGCTTCTGGTACGTATGTCCTGCCCCAGTGAGGGTGTCACAGTACAAGATCATGGGTGGCTGGGTTTTGGTGGCTTTGGGCTGGACCTAGGGTTGGGGACAATGACAGAAGACCTGGGTCTTCCAGGTAGAACATATTCTTACCTGCAGAGAGAAGTCATTGATGGACTTTGGGGGTTAGGTGAGAAAGGCTTCACCCAGGTCAAGGGCTGCTCTCAGAACCACAGAAGTGAGTGGGCATGCACCCCAGGTTCCAGTGGTGATCCGCTTTGGACTTGGGACTTAATGAGGCAGGAAGTGAGGCTGAGGCTGCAGAGCAAAGGCTGTGGCAGATAAGCCGAAACTTTAGGCTTTTCCCAGTCTCTTTGTCTCTGTGTTACAGATGGAGCCACTGTCTACCTCTACCAACAGTCCTGGGATTCCTTCCTTCTTCAGTCCCCACACCTGGGCAGTCTCAGCCCTGCCAAGGGGCCTCTGACACCTCCTGTCCCAACCCTTGCTATGCCTACCTAACTTCCTTGCTACTCTCTCTTAGCCAACCAATCTTTATCACCTCCCTCTCTCTCCTCCTCTTTCTTTAAAAACAACCTTTCTAGCCGGGCAGTGGTGGTGCACAACTTCAATGCAACCACTGAGGAGGCAGGGGCAGGCAGATCTCTGTGAGTTGGAGGCCGGCCTAGTCTACAGAGTGAGACCCTGTCTCCAAAAACAAAACAACAACAACAAAACCAAACACACACCTTTCTATGTTGGTACAGTGGTGGCACATACCCATAATCCCAGCACGGGGAAAGCTAAAGTAGGAGGAGTCCATTTTCATGAATAGCCTAGGCTACATAGTGAGATCCTCCCTCTCAGAAAGAAAGAAAGAAAGAAAGAAAGAAAGAAAGAAAGAAAGAAAGA
>CAJQZJ010000148.1:1526283-1537496 GCA_907164525.1 Lophiomys imhausi | reverse complement strand
GTGTGTGTGTGTGTGTGTGTGTGTGTGTGTGTGTGTGTGTGTGTGTAGTGTGGGGGGGGCAGGAGTTAGGATCTTACTATGTAGCCCAGGTCAGCCTTAAACTTGGGATCTTTCTATTTCAGCCTCCCTAGTACTAGGATTATGGGTGTGGTCTGCCACTTCCGGTAGCTTGGCATCTGAGACTGAGGCCAAGGCCACAAGTCTGGCCTAGGTGCTTCCTAAGGGTACCAACATCTCTGTAGGGAAGGACAAAGACACCAGTAAATTAACCACCAACAGTGATGACGGGGGAGGGAAAAATAATAGGGTGATGTGACAGAAAGAGGCTTGAGGACTGACCCAAGCCAGGGACCTAAGTCACCTTAAGCGGGTGAGCGGTGGGTCACCTACTGGAGGCACATGATTTGAGATCTTAGCGTTGATGAGAGACTGGACAAGCAAGGGCCTCAGGGAAAGGCACACCAGGTAGATGAAACAACAAAGGCCAGAGCTAGGGAAGAGTCCAAGAACAGCAGAGCATCTGATGCCATCATGAGGACTTGGCCAGCTGCAGGGCTTTGGCCACCAGCAGAGGAGGCCTGCATCCAAGGGTCTCTGTAGTTAGCAGGGTGTTATCCAACATGGTAAGAATCTAGGGCCTGTGCCCTGCATGCTTGGATCAGTGTCTCAGCTGCCTTTGGCTGTGGGTGCTCATACCCGTGACTTTCAGCTTCTGAGTCCTCAGGGACCCCGTGTCATCTATGTCTCTTTGAATTGCTCAAGTTCACCCCACCCCTACCCCCACACAGCCAAGGCTCGTCTTTCTAAGATGAGTTCTTCTAGGGAATGCCAAGACAAAGGGAGCGAGTTCCCACGTTTGCAAACAAACATGCTGAATGCGGACCCCACTGTGCTTAAAATACCTCTGTCCCATGTCAGGGTTGTTCTAGTCTTTCTACTCTGCCGCCCTTTTATAAAGAATGACAAGATTAATTTCATCATCGGGCACGCGGCACAGTGCCCGCGTGGAGGTCAGAGGGCATCTTGGTGGAGTAGTCTCCTCTCCTTCCACTTTTAGTAAGTTCCAGGGATCAAACTCAGGTGTTCATGCTTGTGCGGCCAGTGCCTTATCCGCTAAGCCATGGATCTCCCTAGCCTTTCGCTGAGCACTGCAACCCAACCCCTCTTCCGCTCCACTTTCCTTACCCTGCTTGGTTGCCCCACTTTTCCTTAAGTAAAATGGCAGAGGTGGTAAAATGGAAGAGATGGTAAAGATACTGAGGCAGAGCCCTAACTCATAAATGGCACCTGTCTCCTCCGGTTTTATTTTGACGCGAGGAAAACAGTCCCTCATATGCTTCAGCCACTGTGGTTGACTCAGCAGTCTCTGTAGTCAGTCCCTGGAAACCTCACCAGTTGAGCCTCTGAGAGGCTCCTTCTTCAGCAACAAGTGCAGGCAAAGTCCTGGGACAGGGTGGGAATGTCATGCTTTATTTCCTTCCATTCTGATGAGCCTGTGGTATATGATTTAAAAAGCACACATGGTACCCTGATATAGGCACACATGACCCATCCTTATGGCTTGTATTCTGCCTTTAAGTGTTGATGAAACCAAGCATGTTTGCTTCTGTTTCTTTTATAAAACATTTCTCCTAGGGCTTTGTTAAATTTTTTCTTATTCAGGGCCATGATGACTGGGTGATGGATGTTGCTATTAGCAACGACAAGAAATGGATCATCTCTGCCTCAAAGGTAAAAGTGACCAAGCTTTGTCGAACTTAAAATGTTCCTCACATTTGTTAGAGCTTGAGATAGAGCATGTGGCCATCCCAGGTTTAAAGTCCAGACTTGGGGCTGTATGCCTGGAATCCCAGCATTCAGGAGGCTGAGGCAAGAGGAAAGCCATTTGAGAGGATTTATTAGGGAATGGCACCATCCACCAAGCCTGACTACCTGGAGTTTGATCCCCAGGACTGACATAGTACAAGGAAAGAACTGACTTCTAAAAGTTGCGCTTGGATTGCCACATACATGTTGCAGCATGCTCTTAACCCCCAAGCCTCCAATAAATAAAAAGGTTTTGTTTGTTTGTTTTTTCAAGATGGGCTTTCTTTGTATAGTTCTGGCTGTCCTGGAACTTGCTTTGTAGAAACAGGCTGGCCTCGAACTCAAGAGATCCTCCTGTGTCTGCCGCCCCAATGCTGGGATTAAAGGCGAACGTCACCATTCATGGCTCACATTAAAAAAAAAAAAAATTAAAAGGCAAAAGAATGTTCCTGCTCAGGCTCAGTCTAATATCTTCGCACAAGAGCTGCCCAGGAATGTGGGGAGCACTCCTTTCTCCCGCCTGTGAATACGGGGATTGCCAGATGGATCTGGTCTGTAACCATGAGCTCTTGAGCTTTGCTAGAGAAGGGGAAAGCTTGGCTGGTGATTGGCAGAGCCGTCAGCTCGCTTTGGCGGCAGGCACCTGCTTACGGCTACACAGCTGCGACCTCCGGAGGTCCCAGATGGGTCGCTCCACCAAGCCCCCCAACTCCCCCGCTCCACACAACACTCTTCGGGGGACACCCTTTCCAGTGGCTCACAACAACCCCCACACCCACCCCTGAGGCTACTCCGGGTGAGAGCATCAGAGGCGGGGAGCTCCGCCCTGGCGCTTGACCTTTAACAGCGTTTTTGTTCGGAATGTTGGAGGCATCTAGGTCTGCGAAACTGTGGGTGAGACTCTACCTACTAAGCGGGTCTGCTGTATGACGGGAGCTTGCTTTGTAGCCCAGGCTAGCCTCCAGCTGATGACCTCCTGTTTCAGCTTCCTGAGAGCTGGGATTGCAGGCGTGCGCCATAGAGAGCGGCACAGGACAGACACTGCAGACTGAAAACCCGTAATAAACGCATACTACTGTGTAATGAAGAGGTCACTACTTTAACAGGAAGCCAGAAAAACGTTCTGTTTTTTTAAAAATTCTGTTATTCTGTATTTTTAAATTTTCTGTTTAATGCTGTCACTTAAACAAAACAAGACTAGGTAAGTGACAATTGGAGTAATGAACAGGAGGACTATTTGAACAAGTAGTGTTTAAGAAAAGTATGAAAATATTGTGATATAATAATGTCCTTACTGTATTATATTATTATAATTTGTAATGTTATAATAGAATAATCACTATATAATATCATATAACATATTATAATATATACTATATATTAAATATAATAAATTATATTCTAATATATTACATTATAAATCATATTATATAATATTTTATAATATATCATGTTAGATTAATTAAGTACCCAATAAAAGTATTGTAATTATATATGATATTATATAACACATACTATATGATACATGGATATTATATGTAATATGAATATATAATTACTTTTATTTTATTGGGTACTTAAACTTTGTAGTATATATTATTATATATTCTTGTCTGATGGTTTGACCCAGGATCTTACCATGTAGTCTAGGCTGGCCTCAAACTCATGATCCTCCTCCCTCTCCCTCTAAATTGCTGAATTATAGATGTCTCCACTGTAACCAGCCATTATTGCATATTTAAGATACATAGATCAAAGATTATGACGTGAACCAAACACGGTGACTAAACAGAGGCTACTTACATTCCGGTTCTTAAAAAGTGGCCACCATGGTGGTGCGCATCTGTGATTCCAGCTCCCGGAGTGTGGTACAGGTTTAATATAATCCCTATCAAAATGTCAATAACTCCCCCCTCCCAAAATGGCAAAGTTGGTCCTCAAGTCCATGAGGAACCCATAGGATCTTTGAGTATCCAAAATAACCTTGAATGATAATATTCATAATAATGTGATTGGTGGGCTCATACTTCCTGAACGCCATACTCATCAGGACAGACGGATAGCTAAGTGGGACAGACCAGTGAACCTATCACGAAGTCATAACTTATATGGCCTGATGATTTTCTGCCACAACCACTAAATGGAAAAGGGACAGTCTTCCCTACACGTGGTATTAGGAAAACTAGATATTTACATGTAAACAAATGAAACTGGTCCCTTGCCTTACCCCCACATGCAGTTGTCCTTCCATATCTGTGGGTTTCAACCAACCTGCACTGAAAATAACAAAACAAAACATTATCAGCATAGTAGTGCATCCCTTTAATCCCACAGTCAGGAGGCAGATCTCTGTGAGTTCAAGGACAGCCTGGCCTACATAGTGAGTTTCAGACCAGCCAGGACTACACAGAAACCCTCCTAAACAATAGTCTAACAACCATTTCCAATCTCTCAGGCATTATATACAATCTAAAGATGATTTAAAGAATATAGGAGTATATATGTAAATTATATGCAAATGCTGTACCATTTTATGTAGGAGACTTGGGCCTCTGCTCATTTTGGTAGCCTTTGTTGCTGGAGGTCCAGGAACAGTTCTTCATGTACACTTAGGGGTCACTGTACAAAATAAAGTGTATCAAAGACAAACTTATGAGCTAATTTTTTTAAAATATGAAGGAAACATTTGAGAGAATCTTAAATACTCTGGGTTGGCAGTGAGTTCAGGAGTATGACAACAAAAGCACAGAAAACATGCCCCTGGAGAGATGGCTCAGGGATTAAGGCTCTTCTTCCAGAGGGCCTGAGTTCACTTCCTAGCACCCATGTGGTGGCTTACAACCATCTGTAACTCCAGTTTCAAGAATAAGTAAAAATGTTTATTAAGACTAACAATATTTAAAGCAAGGAAACAATAAAAATTTTTTAAAAATTATATTTCATAAAACTAGTAACTTTTTTGTGTCAAAAGGCTAGGCACAGTGGGACACACCTGTAATCCCAGAACCTGGGAAGGTGAGGGAAAATGGAGGGCTCCAGATCAGTCTGGGATGTGTTGGGAGACTCTGTTTCACAAATTAAATACAATAACACCACAGTTTGGGGTAAACAGTATATAAATTTGCGTTATTATTTATTTTCTTGGCTTTTTCAAGAGTCTCGCGTGTATCCCACTTTGTTCTCAAACTTAACCCAGGATGACCCAGAGCTCCCGGTCCTCCAGCCTCTGCCTCTCATGTGCTGGAATTGCAGGAGTGTGTTGCCACACTCAGCCCTTCTCATCCTTCTTTCTGTCCTCATCCTTAACACATTTTAAGGTCAGGGATGCTCTTGTCCCATACCTTAAAATGACAAATTTCTTACAGCCTAACACTTTAAGATCATTTCAAAGGCCAGAAATGATGATAGCCATATTGTAGACATGTACGTGTTCAAGGAAGATTTCGTCTTCCACTTCTAGAACAAATGCTCATCAAGGGGCTGAAAAGACAGTCAATAAAGCAGTTTTGCTCCACAGGCCTGGGGGCCCAGGTTCAGATCCTGGAACCCACATAAAAGCAGGGTGCAATGTCTGTAACCCTGATTCTGGGAGCCCCCCCCCACTTAACTTTTCATTTGCTTTGGTATAAACTTTACTGAATGAATGGAATTGGCCAAATTTTACATTTGCACTGTGTGTTGAATGTGCAGATGAATTAGAAAGGTCTGATTTGAAATCTGAAGTGATAGCACTTGCCTTTAATCCCAGCATTTGGGAGGCAGAGGCAGGCGGATCTCTGTGAGTTCCAGGCCAGCCTGGTCCACAGGGTGAGTTCCAGGACAGCCAGGACTATGCAGAGAAACCCTGTTTTGAAAAACAAATGAAAATACAACAACAAAAAGAAAATCTTATTTGAATTTGGGTAGTTCCTAGCAAGTTTTTGCTTTATGTTTTGTGCATTTTTCATTAAAATCTTTATAGGAAGTCAGGAAAGGAACAAAACTCCCAACTTTGGAGAGTGTGTGTGTGTGTGTGTGTGTGTGTGTGTGTGTGTGTGTGTGCACATGCACACTCAAGCACCATGTGCATGCGGAGGGCAGAAAAGGGACTTTGTGTGGTTGGAAGCTGCTCTCTGTGGGTGCTCCAGTCCTCTGCAAGAGCAGACAGTGCTCTCAACCACTGAGCCATCTCTCCAGCCCTGACATTGTTTTGTTTGCTTGTTTTTGATTTTCTGAGACGTCATGGAATCCTCTAGCCTTGACAGGCTACCTGAACATTGCAGAAAGTGACTATTGATAAGACCTGTCATTTCTCCTGTGCAGGGGCCAATATAGCTGCTGCTCCCCAACTTTCAGCCTTTGTCTCTCTATAAGATATTTGGTTTCAACTGCTTAATTAGGAAATGTAACTAACACACAGTCAATGGGACTTTATTGCTGTAATAAATAGGGACAGTAAACAAGATAGATTTAGAACTTTACAGTTTCATAGGATTGAGCTCCAGGAAAGTGAATTTCACTGGGGTAAAAATCAAGGCTACAAGAAAACTGGGTTTCTTTCTGGAATTATTTTTGTTAGTTAAAAAGAAAAAAAAAAGTTCAGAGTTCACAGTGCTGTGTTCTCTGACTCCCCTCCCCGACAAAATCTTGCTTATCACTCAGCCAGGTTGACCATAAAGCTGGAAATCCCGTCTCAGCCTCCCCAGTGCTGGGATTACAGGCGTGTGTCACCTTGGTTTTTTTGTTTGTTTGTTTTTGGTACATCCTATGAGTTTTGTCAAATACATGCCATGTATATCTCTCATTATAGTAGCCTATAAAGCTATAGAATAATTTTATATATAGTATGCATACTACACACAACACTACACACACCACACACTACACATACTACACACAACACACTACTTAGCCTTTTGGTTGGTAGAAGTGAGGGGTCTGTTTGTCCATCCCGCAGGACTTACTTCACAGTCACAGCGACATTCAATGATGTGGGAGGCAGGTCATGAAGGGCTGTGAGAGGTGCTGGAGATGAAGATGAGCTGCCTCTGGACTTGCAACATTCCAACCTCTCCATGTCGTTTGAGTTCTAATCAGTTAATGAGCCTTGCAGAAGGTTTAGTCGGAGGTGTGGTGTTTTTTTCTGGACATTTGTGTTGTTCATGTTCAGTCTGTACTATTTGCTTTCCTGGAGTTCTGGATAGATAAAATTCACAGCCTGTAGTCTTTTCAGGCTTTTGCTCAACAATATGTGTTTTGCATTTTCCATCTCTATATCTTTTGGGGGCTTGACAGCTCATTTATTCTGAACATGAAATGTTATCCCATTGCACAGCTGTACCACAGGTCTTCATGTAGCCCAGGCTGGCCCTGGACTCCTGATCCTCCTGCCTCTGCTTCCCACATGCTGGGGGATTACAGGCATGTACCAGCATCACCCCTGGTTTATGTGGTGGTGGGAACTGAGAGTCTGACACTCTAATGGTAGGCAGAGCTACCCACAGCCTTCAAAGTAGTTTGTTTTGGGGTTTCTTGCTTGTTTGTTTTTGTGACTCCTGACTTGCTGTCTAACTTGTTTTAGGACAAGTCCTTGAGACTATGGAATATTGAATCGATTGACACAATTCCTTTGGTAAATAAGAACAAAAAGGTCGTGGACCCCATGGTCAGGCAGGTTGGTATCACTTTCCACTAACCTTCACCAATTCAGCTTGTTTCTTGAACAAACATTTATTGGACCCCTGGGGACCCAATCACAAACCAACAGTGGAGTCCCCGTCTTGCATGTGCTTAAAACCTAAGGAAATCATGCAATTTGCAACCAAGTGGCTGGAACTAGAAAAGCTCATCATGAGTGACCTAACCCAGACTCAGAAAAATACACATGGCATATATTCACTTATAACTGGAGTTTAGCCACATAGTGCAGGATAACCATCCTACAATCAAGAGACCCAAAAGAGCAGGAACATGGACTTGGTTACCTGTTAGTGGGACACTCCACCCTAGTGGAACTGCCATGTATGGCCCCTGTGCAAGAGGAAGCTCTTAGACCTCACATGACTAAGGAACTGCGGAAGGTTAATACACTGAGACACCCCACACCGGAAGCATGGAAGGGGTGGAGAGGGGGTAGAGGGTGGGAGGGAGGGGCCAGGAGGGGTGGAGGGAAGGGTGGCGATGGAGACGCAACGAAGTAACACATAAACATTAAAAAAAAAAAAACCTGCCGGGCCGTGGTGGCACACGCCTTTAATCCCAGCACTCAGGAGGCTGAGGCAGGCGGAATCCTCTTCGAGTTCAAGGCCAGCCTGGTCTACAAAGAGAATCCAGGACAGCCAGGGCTACACAGAGAACCCCTGTGTCGAAAAAAAAAAAACCTAAACGGTGAGACAAGTGTATAGACACAAGGAGAATGTGTGGTCACAGGGTAAGCAGTAACATTTAGAAAAAAAAAAAACACAGAGGCGGGAAGGGGCGTATGTTGGGGGGACTTATCTAGATTCATTTGGTTTTCTGAGGCAGGTCTTTGCTATGTATCCTAGGCTGTCCTTGAAGCTCTTAATTCTCCTCCCTTATTCTGGGGTTATAAGTGTGCACACACCTTATTTGTTTGTTTGTTTATCATGGGACAGAACACAAGGCTTTCACAACCTAGACAAGCACTCTTCTTTTGACCTGCACTCCTAATATGCATGATTATTTTACTTAAGATTTTTTTTTTAAATAGCACCTCACTGTGTAGCCCTGACTGTGGTGGAAGTAGCAATGTAGACCAGGTGACACTGAACTTACAGAGATCCTCCTGCCTCAATTTCCTGAATGCTGTGATTAAAGGTGTGCTCCTGGCTTTTTTGTGATGCTCGTGTGGTGTGTGCATGTGGATGTGCATGTGTGCGTGTTTGCAGATCCCCAGGAGCTAGAGCTACAGGCAGTTGTGAGACAGCTGATGTGGATCCTCTGAAAGAACAGAAAGGGGCTCCTAACCTCTGGGCTGCATCCCCAGCTCTGTGAAGGGTAAGCAGGTGGCAGGTGTGTAGACTTGAATGGGTTTGTGCAGGGTGGGGTGCAGATGTTTAGAGGAACAGCCAGTGCATGGCCAAGTCTGTAAGTCTGAGGAGTGATGGGGGCCATAAGGGTCTGTCAAAGACACAA
This sequence comes from Lophiomys imhausi, assembly GCA_907164525.1. Classification (NCBI taxonomy): domain Eukaryota; kingdom Metazoa; phylum Chordata; class Mammalia; order Rodentia; family Muridae; genus Lophiomys; species Lophiomys imhausi. The sequence goes on along the minus strand of CAJQZJ010000148.1, from coordinate 1,528,556 downwards.
GGCCCCAATGGAGCAGAGTGACAGTCCACAGAGGAGTGGCTAGGCCCTCTTGAAGTGTGCTATACTCTCCAGTCCCCCCAGTATCTGTCCAGGCTGGCCCAGGAGCCTCCTCCATGAGTCCAGTTGTTCTGGGGCTGAGCCGTGAGAAACAGGCTGCAAAGGAAGGTGGTGGGTAAGGTTTCTGAGTTTAAAGAGGTCTAACAGAAGCTGTAGCAAAGATGAAGCTACTGTGTTTGACTGGTTCCAAAGTGTCAGGGGAAACCTCAACATCTGGGCTTCTCAGGTCTGTCTCAGGCAAGGATCTGCTAGGCTTCTGGGCGCCCTGAGTTCTTAAGGGGCTCAAAGCACGGGAGCATGGAGTGCCAGGGCATGGACTTGATTCCTTGCAGGTTTGCATGCATGTGTGCATGCATATGCGTGTGTGCTGGGACTCCCTGAGAGGCCTCTGACAAAGCCTGAGAGGTCCTGTCTCAATCGCTGGTTTCATTGGTAGCAAATGAGGTAGGTGAGCAAGCTTCCATTTCTGCTGGGAGGTGTCTTGGCTAGAAAGAGACTCAGCGTGGAGGAGGATACTCAGACCCCACATCAGTTGGCTGAAATCCCTGTCTGGATCTGAGCAACGCGGTTGCCTCCTGTAAGTCCAACACGTAGGAACTTGAGGCAGGTTGGGGATCAGCCTATGAGATTTAGTGAGGGATTGTCTCCAAAAAAACTAACTAATGGATAAACAGGGGCTAAGGAGATGGCCTAGTGGCTTAAAGCAGTGTAGCTCCTACAGAGGACCCGGCTTCGATTCTAGCCAACATGGTAGTTAATGATCATTCCTAACTCTGGTTCCAGGGCATCTGATGCCCTTTAAAAACAAACAAATAAACAAACAAATAATAAATAAATGCCCTCTTCATTTCAGATATCTTGTCTGCTAGCCAGGTGGCACATACCTGTAATGCTAGAAGAGTGAGGCAGAAGGATTTAAATTAAGGCTTGCCTGAGATATATATTGAGACCCTGTCTCAAAATAAAATGTACACATATTCTCTCTCTCTCTCTCTCTCTCTCTCTCTCTCCCTCTCTCTCTCTCTGTGTGTGTGTGTGTGTGTCTCGCATGCACACAGAGGTGTGGAAAATAGCTTAGTGGCCTAACACACTCAAGGCCCTGGGTTTAATTCCTACTACTGGAAAACAAACAAAAACAAATCCTTACCTGCTTGCCTCGTTTCCTTCTAACTCTGTTCTTCAAGAAAGCATCCTCAGCATATCAAGGAGTCAGGACTCTCCTTGGGTTGGGTCCCACAGTTCCACTCTGGATCACTCTGTACAGAGAGCAGTGGAGAAGGGTTGGACACAACCCTGTCTTCCTCCTCCCAAGCATGTGGCTGCATGAGGCCCAGCCCTGGGTACCATCCTAGCTTTGGAGGGAAAGCCTGGGCAGAAACCCATGTCTGATGCCCCCAGCCTGAGCCTTCTCTGGACAGTTTGTGGGGTAAGAGACTCCAGAGAGGGAAGGACTTGCCTCGGCCCAGTTCAGGCTAGCTAGTGGTAGGAGATGGGATTCCACACTTGATCTCCTCTGACCTGCAGTTGTTTCTGTTTCTGTTTCTTTCTTTCTTTCTTTTTTTAATACCCCACGGCAGTGCAAAAATTGTGACCAGTTTTTCTCCGTCACCGAAAGTGACTCGTTTTCTAAACTATCCAACTGCTGTGTGCTCTGCCAGAGAGAGGAAAAGAACTTCCAGTCTGCTTATTCGACATTGTCTTGGGATGAGATTATGGACAACTGATGGCTGCTGGTCCCTTTGAGCCACTTGAGAACAGGCCACCTGCCATATAGTTTGTAATGTTCTGCAGGGCCCTGCTCCCAGCTGAATGCACCTATCAGTCTGAGGCAGGGGGTGAGCCGTGACTGGACTCTTACTTAGAATGGTGCTGCCTCTTTGGTCCCTCACAGAACCCTTCAGAGGTGAGCACTTTTAGTTTAAAAAAGAATAAATCTAGATTCCCTTGGAAAACAAGCGTATGTGGGATTGTAGGAGCAGCTTGCTATTTCTGAGCTTTATACCCTGGGGTTCATCCATCTCCTTTTTTGCAATTGGGACAGGCATGTGAATCTCTTGAACATGTTTGTCAAGGGAATCTGATGTGTGGGGACCACTCTGTGGATGAGAATGGCAAGGCATTGTCAATGCTGTGGGTTGAAGATGCTTTCTCCTTCCAGGTTCGTATGTATGTATGTATGTATGTATGTATGTATGTATGTATGTATGTATGTATGT
>CAJQZJ010000148.1:1501843-1513456 GCA_907164525.1 Lophiomys imhausi | reverse complement strand
TCTCTCTCTCTCTCTCTCTCTCTCTCTCTCTCTCTCTCTCTCTCTCTGTGGGTGTGTGTGTGTAAGGTGCCCCAGAGGTCAGAAGAGAGTGTTCGGCCCTCCATATCTGGAGACAAGGTGGTTGTGGGCCTTCCAATGTGGCTGCTGGTACCAAACTTAGGTCCCCTGCAAGAGCAGCTGCACTCTTAACTGGTGGCCCTTCTCTCTAGCCCCAATTTCTTTATTATTATTTTTGTTTGTTTGTTTTGGTATTGGTGATTAAATGTGAGGTCTCACATATGCTAAGCCCATACTGTATCATAGAGCTACATCCCAGTCTTGCTTTCACTTTAAGTATTTCCCTGTAGTCTCCCATGTGTGGGTCACAGGACATCCCTAGTAGATAGTCCTGGATGGAGAACCTGTGCTAACAGTGCCGACAACACAATGTCTGAACTGCAGGGTTATTTACTGCTATTTTTGCTCTTAATATGTTGCTTGACTGTGCTCTTGGCCATTCTGTGTATTGAATATGTGTTATGTATGGAGCAAAAGTAATAAAAGGACAAAGAAGACCACTGCGATCATTTCAAAGCAAACTATGTGAGCACTATACCAGGAGCTTCATGGCAGGGATCAGATTCTCCATTTCAGGACAGGTAGGTTTTGAATCTTATTTATCATCATCATCATCATCATCATCATCATCATTATTATTATTATTATTATTATTATTATTATTTGCGTGTGTGTGTTTGTCCATGTTTAGAGATGTGCATTTGAGTGTCAGTGGAGGTCAGAGGCACCAGATACCCTGGAGCTAGCTGGAGTTATAGATGGTTGTGAGTCCTATGATGTGGATTTTGGGAACTGAACTCTGGTCCTCTGAAAGAATAGGAAATGTTTTAACTTCTGCCTACCACACACACACCCCTCCCTGCTTTTTCTTTTTTTGATACAGGGTTTCATGGAGTCATGAAGTCCAGGCTAGCCGCAAAGTTACTCTGTAACTTCGTAAATTTGGCCTTGAACATCTGGTTCTCCTGTCTCCACCTCTAAAGGGCCGGGATTCCAGGTGTTAGGCCACCATGTCCAACTCAGCACTTCATTTTTCATCAGCTACCAGTCCCCTTGCACATAAAATCAGAACCACAGACTAGACCTGGTTTTGCCGTTAGAGTCCCATCACCTGGTCCTGCTCTTCTCACCTGGGTGTGGCCACTCATGATTCCATCCCTCAGGAGGCTGAAACAGAGTTTGAGCAGTGAGGTTCAGGCTAGCCTGGGCTATAGAGTGAGACTATGCCACATAAGCAAACAGACAAACAGCAGTGGCGGTGGCATGAAAAAAGCTAAAAATCTTCTCTAAAAAATATATATGAATTTTTCTAGGCAGGAGGACGACTCTATTTCTGTTGTAACAGAACGTACACCAGACCTTACCACAACTGACTCCATGATGGAAGTGCCATTCAGGCTGCAAAACTCAGCACATAGTAGACAGCACCACCTGCCAAAACTGAAATAAAGACCTCATCCATCCAAGTCCATAGCTCTGGGAAAGTCTCTAAATGTACTCACCTTGCTTTCTGACCTCGGTAGTTCTGTTTCTGGCTAACTGTTCTTGCTAACTGAAGTATGTCAACTTAGGATATGGCTTTTGTCCTTAAAAATTCACTCTGAGAAAAGCTTGGGGCTACACCGGGACCCAGAACACTAAGTGTAGTCACAGTCTGGCTAATAAAGGCTTTCTATTGACTTAAACTCGAGTATGAGTAGTCTTTTCTGGTGGATACCCCACAACATTCTCAAATTGGTAATCAATATTAACCATTGAAGCCACAGTGGCCAGGGCAACCACACTGTCCTTACTGTGGGCTTTGATGAGTGACAGAAGTTATCTTTAATTTCCCCTGTGTAAGAATCTCACCTGGGGCCCGGCGTGGTGGCGCACGCCTTTAATCCCAGCACTTGGGAGGCAGAGGCAGGCGGATCACTGTGAGTTCGAGGCCAGCCTGGTCTACAAAGCAAGTCCAGGACAGCCAGAGCTGTTACACAGAGTGAACCTGTCTTGAAAAACCAAAAAAAAAAAAAAAAAAAAGAATCTTACCTGGTGAAGGTGCTTGGAGGATAGGTGTGGTACGATCTCATAAGAGCAGACTCAAGACTCCAAAGAGCTTCTGAATTTGGGGATATACATGGATATATATATCTCCATGTCACAATGAGCCCAGAGGCAGAAAAATGAACTTGTCATTTTTCTGTTCCAGTTTCCTTAGAAATTTCAATACTATTGGTGCCGTTTTTGTCATCATTCCTACAATTAACATCCCACCCCTACCCCAAACTTTACAGCTTCATGGCCACCTGCAGTCATACATCACACACAATCTAATTAGACTTTGGCTCTTGCCAAAAAAATTAAAGCAAATGGGATTACTTCTACTCTTTAGCGATTGAGGAAAAAAAATAACCTTAAAGAAAAACAAAAGGCACTCTGATTTCTAAATGGCACAGAATACTATTTAAATAAGAATCAATTGAATGTTGGGGATGAATGTTTCTGAGGCGTGTTGCCTGGAGTTGAGGTGGACGGACTGTTGTGTGGCAAAACTTTCCCCTGGGGAAAAACAACACACACACTTTCAGATAGGGAGCCATGACAGATCAAGGTGTGGGCACAACTGAAATGCATCTTGTTGAGCCAATGCATTTTACTGACAGGAATATGAGTGAGGGGCTACTTACAGGAGCAGGAATGACTCAAAAACAGCTGCATCACCAAAGCCCACTCCAGCCTGGTGACTGTTTAAGGCGCTTGACTGTAGAATAAAATGTTTCAATATTGGAGGAAATGGATACACAAGAGGAACAATTACTCTCCCCCCGCCCCCCATTTCTTTTCAAAGGAAGTGACGCTATGTAATGTTGACTGTCCTGGAACTCACTATATAGACCAGGCTGGTTTCCCACTCACAGAGACCCACCTGCCTCTGCCTCCAGAGTGCTGGTAGTAAAGAAGTGAGCCACCATACCTGTTTTTCTCCCTTGTTTTTTTGTTTTTGTTTACATAACTTCTTCTGTGAAAAGTACAGGATTCAAGTGTGGAGGAAGGAAGTACACATTTGCTGGGTAGCCTTCATGACCTGAGTCTTCATTCTGTCCCCTCAGTGCCAGGGACAATGCTGAGGATTTGGCAAGGGCTGCCTATGGGAATGTGTCCCCAGTGAGGAATACTTTACCTCCCCCCCACAGTTGTTATTTTAGATTTAGGAGCTGGAAGGGTACCAAGAAGCTTTTTGGCACAATTATTTTGGCTGCTATGATATATTAACGATTCACTAATTGAAAAAATAAAACACCCTGGAAACCCTTTGCCGAGGGAGTGAGTCAAGTTTGTTGACAAATGGGCTGTTCTGAGACATGTAAGGAGATGCAACGTCTTTCTATTTCTGTGAGGGGTTTGTTGTTGTTTTGTTTGTTTGTTTTTTAGGCAGAGCCCTGCTACACAGACAGGGCTGTCACGGAACTCTCTATATAGACCAGGCTGGCCTCAAACTCCCAGAGATCCACCTGCTTCTGCCTCCCAAATACTGGGGTTAAAGGCGCACATATGCCACCATACTCTGTTCTCTTCCTATTTCTGAAGAGTTGTTCCCCTCCAAACAAATCACACCAGGTAGTGCTGCACAACTCAGAAAGGCACATGGAAATATGTGCTGCATGAAGGTCCGTGCAACCCTGCACCAAGGAAATTTATTGGGGCCGTATTCCCAACAGCTCATACGATCAATAAAGTGATTTTCGATTAAGGCATGCACACGGGGTTTTAAACATCTAGTGTTCTTGCACAGTTACTACAACACAGCCTTATGCCAAAAACTCTGTGTGGTTTGCTTTATCACATTGGTCTGCAATGGGGCTTGACAATCTTTGAGTGATGCTGGTATTATGTAAAGACAAGCTAATCCCACAGTCAGTCACCAAGAAAGTGAGAATGCTTTGGGCTCCAAGGAAGGGAGCTGGAATAGGCCCACCCTCTAGGTGCAACCTGGTAGGGTGCATAACACTGAAAGGTGGGGTTTATATCCAGAACGGAAACCTCTGGGGACAGGTTAGGTCCATGACCACACGCACTGCTAGCTGGCTAAAAATGAGGTTGCAGACCTTTGTATGGGGATGTGGAACTGCCGACTGTGAGTCCATTTCTGTAAATAGCGTGTTTATGAGCATTTTTTGAGACATGGTTTCTTCTCTGTGTATCTCAGCTGTCCTGGACTCGCTTTGTAGACCAGGCTAGCCTTGAACTCACAGAGATCTGCCTACCTCTGCTTCCCAGGTGCTGGGGTTAAAGGCGTGTGCCACCATGCCTGACATGAACATTTTCAAAAGCAATCGGGCCAGTCCCAGAAGGAAAGATACCACATGATTCCAATTGGATGAGGTATAGACATGGGATGGCGCTTGCCAGGGGTTATGGGGAAGTGAGAAGATGGAGAAAATTCCAGGGATAGATGATGGTGGGGTTGCTAATAATGTGATGAAAGTTTTAAAAATTATTGTTTTTAATTGTGTGTATGTGTGTGCATGTGTACACGTGCCTGCAAATGTAGGTGCTTGAGAAGGCCAGAGGCATCAGATCCCTGGAGCTGGAGTTACAGACAGTTGTGAGCCACTTGACATGGATCCTGGGAACCAAATTTGGGCCTTCTGGAAGAGCAGCAATGTTCTCAACTGCTGAGCTGCTTCTCCAGCCCTGTGATTAAAAAAATTTTTTATAGGTATTTATTTTTATTTTATGGATATGAGTGCCTGCATGTATGCTATGTGCACCATATACAAGTCATATCTAAGGAGGCCAGAAGAAGGGCATCAGATACTTTGAATCTGGTCCTCCACAAGAGCAGCAAGTTCTGAACCATCTCTCCAGTTCCTCTATAGGTTTTTAAAGAAACACAAAAGTAGAAAGTGGTCTAAATCAGAGAGACAAGGAGGGCTAAAGAAAGAGGAAAACAAGAGAAGGTAATTGGGAGAAAATGAAAAACACACATTATGTGTTTTCTCATATATACACGTTCTTTCTGTAGTGTGTGTGTGTGTATTTGGGAGAGGAAAGGGACCAGTGAGAAGGTGGGGCAGGGGACGAGGGAAGATAATAGAGGGTGAATATTAGCAGAGTACGACATACACATATGGAAATGTCATAATGTAACCTCTTTTTTTTATATGCTAGCTCAAAAAAAATAAAATAAAAATAGGGATGAAAACTTATCCGAATAGGAGAGGGAAAAGATTGCTGAAATAACATTAACAACAACAAACAACAACAACAACAAAAAAAAACCCAAAAAACAAAACAAAACAAAACAAAACAAAACAAAAAGCATTGTTCCCGGGTGGCCCTTTCGTTTACTTTACAAACAACAAATATATATCACTTCTATATCCAGCGAGCTTATCCTGGCCAGCCTGTGAACCTTAGGGTAAGAAACGCTATTTCTCTTTAAAATTCAAAAAAGTGTCTTGTCGATTTGGAACCTGCCTCCCAGATACTGCTAGGCAAATGCCTAGCTCCTGATCCCTTCACCCATTCACTCCTGTAGCCTTGAACTTCCCAAGTGCCTGGAGGCCATTTCTACCCATGGTGGTGCCACTGTCTTTCCTGCCCATAAGGCTCTGGGGTGGTTAATGGCAGTCTTCCCTGCAAAACAGGGACCAGCTTGACATTGGCAAGGACCCGACACAGCAGCTCCCTGCAACTCACCTTTGCTTTCCCTGCTCCACATCCCAAGAGAGGTATTGATGGCGCAGGCCCAGGAGCAGGGGTTGGTAGACCCCTTATTCACTTCTCAGAGGGGGCGGGGCTTTCACCGCCAGAGGTCCCACATTCCTACATCCTTGGTTTTATTTCCTCCGGAGCGCTTGTCTTTCTTTGTGTCATGGTGTGCTTGCTTGTAACATGTTTTACCTCCACATTAAGCCACTCAGCTAGAGCACTTGTCCCCTCCTCCACTGCACTGCTCTGTCACCAGACCCCAGACAGTATCTGGCAGGCAGAAGGTTCCAATAGCGTGAAGAGTAAAAGACAGAATGAGTGAAGGCATTGTAGAGTCACGAGCTAAGGGTGACTTGGTGACAGTGGATCCTCTGAGGCTGGGTATGTGGCCAAGTAAAAATATCCGATACTGAGGATAGAGAGAATGTGTGAGTGTGTCTGTTCATATATACAAGTAGCCCAGTAGTGTTCACCAAACAAAGCACGGCCATGCTTAGTGACTTTGTAAAATAGCCGCAATGGGTAGGGGCCAGAGAAACGACTCAGTGGTTAAAAGTGTGGACTGCTCTTGCAGAGGACCTGAGCTCGATTCCCAGCGCCCGTGTACAGTGGTCACAACAGCCTGTAACTCCAGCCCCAAGGGGTCCAACCTCCTCCTCTGGCCTTTGTGGACACATGCACATACATAAACCAGCATGGTGATGCACGCTTTTAATCCCAACACTCAGGAAGCAGAGGCAGATGTAAGTACAAGGTCTATATAGTGAGTTCCAGGTTAGCCAGGGTTACATAGTGAAACCTTGTCTCAAAAAAAGAAAGTAAGAAAATCTATACAAGTAGTAGTGTTATACAAGTTATTATATAGTTTGTGAGGGTCAAGAATCTGGACCCAGGGGCTAGAGAGATGGCTCAGCTGTTAAGAGCACAGACTGCTCTTCCAGAGGACTCTGGTTCAATCTCCAGCAACCACGTGGCAGTTCACAACTGTCTGTAACTCCAAGATCCAACACCCTTGCTCAGACATGCATGCAGGCAAAACACCAATGCACATAAAATAAATAAATCTTAAAAAAAAAAAAGATTTGGACATAGCTCTGGCCACAGCTCAGATTCTCTCAGGGGCTGTGATCATGGTGTCTCCTAATGCTACAGCATCCTGTGGTGGCTTTACATGGGGAGGAACCACTTCCAAGCTCACAATAAGACAACAGGGCTCTCCAGCTGTTGGCCAGACAGTTCTGTCCTCACCATGTGTAATGGACCATAGGACAGTTCACACTGGTGACTTTGCCCAGGGTAAGCAGCCCTGGGAGTGAGCAAGAAGAGATCGGGAGGGGGAAGCCCAAGATGGAAGATTCATACAGGCATACATATGCTATTATCCCCCAGTACTGAGAATTGAACCTATACTAGGTGGCATGAAGTCATGTTCCCAGTGCCTCACTGGTGGATTTTGAGGCAAGGGCTCTCTGGCTGAACCAGCTTATCATCGGTGGGCTCTAGATGAATGGTCCACCATTAAGCCATCTCAAAAGGTCCTATTAAGGTGTGAGGGACTCCATTCCCACTTGTCTCCTAATCCATCTTGCCAGCCTTAGGTTTCCATGGCCTTTACTAATGTCTTTGGCTCCAGGTTGCCTCCACACACAACCTTTACTCCTATGGAAGCGACAGGGTTAACTCACCTTGGGGATTCTTCTTCATCAACCACTTAGTGAGATGCACTGGATTGGATTGACTCTCCCCCAAGTCAGTGACCACTAAGTGCTCCAGTGTGGCCAGGGGGAGGGACATTCTTGATTGAAGTCTGGGGCTGCACTCAGAAGGTTACACCATCCAAGGTTCCCTGGTGCTTAAATTCTATGACAATAAAGACCTCTCTCTCTCTCTCTCTCTCTCTCTCTGTGTGTGTGTGTGTGTTTGAATTATTCTTTTAAAACATATTTTCTCTCATTATCCAAGCCTATATTGTAAAACTACTGCACAGTATTGAAGGAAAAATGATTTTTATTGCTACTGGTCTGCAGTAATGGGGTCCAGGGAGATGGCTCTTTGAGTAAAGATGCTTGCCATCAAGTCTGACATCCTGTGTGTGATCCCTGGGACCCACACAGTTGTCCTGTGACCCCAACATGTGCACCATGACACATGCACACAAAATGAATAAATGTAAAGAGAGAGCAGTGGGTTGAAGAAGTGACTAGACACACCTGGCCATGGAGGTTCCTGCAGATGAGCATGGTTAGATAGGTGGACTATGGCCTGGGTGCCTCACACAGTGACCACAACTCTACTCCAAGCCTCAGCCTTCCCACCCTAGAAGACCAGCAGCTACCCAGGAAGAGACCCTACTCACAGACCTCACATGGAAATATTGTGACAACCATATACACTACTAGTTTGCTTTTAGTTTTTTAATTTTTAACTTTGTAATAGTGGTAAGATACATATAACATGGCATTTACCATTTTAAACTGTTTTTTTTTGGGGGGGGGTGTTCGAGATAGGGTTTCTCCGTGTAGCACTGGCTATCCTGGAGCTCACTCTGTAGACAAGGCCGGCCTCCAACTCACAGAGATACCCCTGCCTCTGTTTCCCAAGTGCTGGGATTAAACGAGTGCACCACCACACCCTGCCATTACAGACAACTTTGAACTGACATGAGGGTGCTGGGATTTGAACCCTGGTCCTTTGGAAGAGCAACCAGTGCTCTTAACCACTGAACCATCTCTCTAACTTCTTAAAATCTCTTTTTAAAAAGTACTGGTGATCAAGTCTAGGGTCTTACACATGCTAGGCAGGTGCTCTATCACTGAGCCACGCCTCCAGCCCCTCACTGGGGGATTCTAGGCAGGGGCTCTACCACTGAGCCACGCCCCCAGTCCCTCACTGGGGGATTCTAGGCAGGGGCTCTACCACTGAACTGGAGCCCTATAGGGCTCCATTTAACCACTTAAAAAACACAAACTGTGTAGATAGATTTACATTGTCACACAACCACTGTCATTTCATTATCCATTTCTAGGCCTCTTGATTTCCCCAAACTAAAATTCTACCCTCATTAAACAAATTCTCCCCTCCTTCCAGTCATCACTGCTTTTAGACTGTATGGTTTTTACTCTAGGCCCCTCATTTGAATGGGATCATATAATATCTGCGTCTTTTGTGGTTGACTTGTTTTACTTGCATTATGCTCTCAAGATTCATCCATGTGGCACCATGGATCAGAATGTCCATCTTTCTAAAGACTGAGTAAATATCCACCACACAATCATGTATGACACTTCACACCTGCTCATTCATCTGCAGAAGAATGGTTTGGGTTGCTTCCATGTTTTAGCTACTGTTAATAATCAGTTATCAATAATAGTGTGCAAGTCTCTACTAGAGCCCTTCTTTAAACTCTTTCAAATATGTACCCAGAAATGGAATTCCTGGTTTAGTGAATATATATAATGAATATATATATATATGTAAAATGAATTCATGTGGTGGTGGTGCAGGGTCTGACCACAAACTCAGAGATTCCCTTTTGTGATTGTCCCCCTTCCTCTTCCTGGATGATGAGCTTAAACATGTATAATGCTAATATGTGCCTGTGGTGGAAGTTTTGTTTTGATTTCCTTAAAAAAAAAAGATTGTGTTGAATGAGTATGTTTGGTCTCAAGTATGGAATGTGGGGATGCTTTGTGTACCACTGAAAAACAGACTCATGAGAGGGGCATGAAAAATATCCTGATGGTAGAGCATGTGATGTTTTGCCAGCCAGAAACTGTCACATATGGGGAACATGCTTTTTGCTGAAAAACATCCTTTGCTGGACAGACTCCTTGGAGAGCATGTGAGCTTGGTCAACAGGGATTACCTCGTGTAGAGAGCATGAGGTTGGCCAATTGGAAAACATCTTTGTGTGGATTTTGAAGGGGTATAAGTAGAAACCCCAGGAACACAGAAGGGCTTTTGCTTGGCATTGCTTCTCACAGATGCTTTGCTTTAAAATACTCCAGACAACACTTGGAGACTTACTGCTGTCTTCACTGTTAAACATGAGGCTCAGGTTGGGCCGAAGAATTCTTAGCCCCCAAACGGGTATGGTGACAGTCACCGCTAATATGAGCCACCTCCAATTCCAGAGCCCGGTAGCTGCTGCCACTAGTGCCGCTGTTGCTGATTGGTGGGTTCCCACTGGTTCTTATACCTGTTCCTGTGTATGCTGTTCTGGCTGGACTGCTGACAGATCACCCTTCCCAAGGACCTAAATCTAAAGAGGTCCACACTCTTTATCTCTATTAACCTTTTTTCTTCCTTACCTCGGATTGGTGGGTTGGAAGGTGGATAGAGATATTAATATAACAATAAATAGTTTAAAAGTATGCCTTAATGTACCACCAAGTATTTCAGGCCTGCATGTGTCTATACACATACCTGGTGCCCAAGGAGGCCAGAAAAGGGTTATCAGATGCTCTGTAATTGGAGATATGAACAGATGTGGGTGCTGGGAACCCAACCTAGGTTCTCTGGAAGATCAGCAAGAGCTCTTAACTGCTGAGCCTCCTCTCCAACCTCACGTCATTACTTTAAAACCCTTTAACACTCCCTGAAGAAGTCTGCTTTGGCATAATCACAAGACTTAGGAGAACAAGAAAAACTCAGAGTCTCCTCAAACAAACACTTTTGGTTTCTGCACTATGAAAGTGGATTTGTGAATTACTGTGTCCACAGCTTTCACTAATGGACCCTTGTTCCTCTCAACCTTCATAAAGTTAATGGGTGATGGTGCCTGTAAGAGCAGCTTAGGAGGATGGGTGTGTGGAAGGTGAGGCTTGCCTGAGCTTGTTCAGCCTCCTTGCCAAGGGGTCTTTGGAGACCTCTGGATTAGTTTCCATTTCAAAGGACAGTTGGCCTCGATTGACCCTCACTTCTCCATTCTTCTCCCAAGTCCATTGTAGCTCTTGCTTTCCCTAGATTCAGTCCCTTGGTTGACAGGTCGTCTCCAGATGGCAACCACGCTTGGAAACCATGCTCCATCGTGGTTCCCTGGAAGATGATGGGAGTTACTGAGCCGGTCAGGGACAGAAGTGGGTCTCCAGAGACCTCTCAGAGTTCTCATCAATGTCCCTTCACAGGCCTCACTTTTCACAAGTGAGTCACTTTAGAGATAGGTAAGTGAGGAGGGCAGAGGGACAGCAAGAGGAAGGAATTCTCAAAGCAAATCACCCAGGAATGTATTGCATTAGGAAGACATCAGCCTTCAGCCCTGCGCCTCCCGGCATGGTCTTGGTCCCAGCAGCCCTTTCCGTGCCACCCCACCTTCTGAGCCACGGTCTCCCTCTCTTTCCTAGCACAGTCGCCTGGTGTCCTGGCTTCGGGGAAGAGAGACCAGATCTTGGGATTAAGGGGCCAGGCGAGCACTGCCGGGGGACCTTAGGCGCAGTGCCAGCCCTAATCGCTAGGCCAAGGTTCAGAGCTAGCGGGACCCGGGCAGAGCCGCGTGCGCGGAGCTGTCCAGCACCCCGAGGCGGGGCGTGCGCCCCCCGGCCCGCCCTAGGCGCCTCCGCCCGCCCTGTCAGCGCCACTGCGGCTCGGCGGGCGCGTCACGTGGCTGGCGCGGCGTGGCCTCCCGGTTCCAGGCTCAAGCGAGGGGCCCGGGCAGGACGGACGGACCCACCGACGCACCCTCGTCGGCACCGCGCGGCGCTGCGCGGGTGACCCGGGGACTGACTGGCGGGGCGCGCCGGGGCATGGGCGCGCCGGGGGTGTCCGCGCGCACGCCGGGCTGGGCGCGGCGGCCGGGGCTCGGGGACAGCGGCGGCCGAGGGTCTTCCCTGGCGACCGCCGCCGAGCCCCCGCGGGGCCCGT
>CAJQZJ010000148.1:1484408-1495088 GCA_907164525.1 Lophiomys imhausi | reverse complement strand
TTCCTTCCTTCCTTCCTTCCTTCCTTCCTTCCTTCCTTCCTTCCTTCGGGTCACATGAAGCTCATGCTAGCCTAGAACTCACTATGTAGCCCAGGCTGGCCTCAAACTCAGGATCCTCTTGACCCAGCCTCTCGAGTGCTAGCATTATAGGTGTGTGCCACCACACCTTGTTCAAAGACATATTCCGACTCAGCTCTTAGATACCCCTGTGAGTAGACTGGATAGCCAAGACCCCCATGGTCACGGATGGCAGAGTGATCACACCCCTGGGGATGCTCAGAAGGTGTTAGACTGATCATCAGTAGTTCATGCTGGGCATCCACTGTATGTGAGGCACTGAGCTGGCCCCTTAGTGTCAGGCCAGAGCATCCCAGCCTGCCCTCCTACGAGGACTTGTCACTAAACAATTTCAGAAACAAGAAGGAAGTCACTGTTGTGACAAAGGCCGAGGAGGACAGGAGGGCTAAGGACAGGAGCTCCACTGGGGTGATCTGCTGTGGGCTTCCCTAGGAAAGGGCCCCACAGAACTGAAGCAGAAATGGACTGAGTGAGTGTGCTAGGAGGTTGGGGAAGAGCTCTCCCTTCCATGGGAGGGATCTTGGGCATGAGGGAAGCAAGGATACAGGAGATATGAGACGGTCTGGTAGACAGGCCAACATGTCACTTTCCTAGGAGATCCAGATGCAGAGGGGTGGAGTGGGGTCCCCCTGCAGCCGCTGCCCAGACTGAGGCCACAGCTGTGGGGACAGAGCGCAGTTACAGAGGCAACTTGACAGCTGCCTGGAGTGAGGAAGGAGACTTGGGAAACAGTCACTCTTTGCTTCCTGAGCCTTGCTCTTCCATCCACAAAGCAGGCCTGGCCTCTGTGACAGGTTGGATAAGACAAACTTCTGAGGGTCATGGCATGAATGCAGCCAAGTGTAAGGGTGCCCTTCGTGGCCCCGGGAGAACCCATACAGCAGGGCAGGCATGGTGTCTCTCATTCATGCTGGCCAATGATCGCTTTATCTTCATCCTTGAAGGGGCATACAGTCGACACTCTAGAAATGCTGTGAACTCACTCAGGACCTGTAGTAAGAGGCTGAGCCCACCAAAGGACCAACCAGGTGGATCCTGACTCTGCCACTTGCTGGCTGTGTGCCCAGGAAATCACTTACCCTTTTTGAGCCTCCATTTCTTTATCTGGTTAGGATATCTACCTCCAGTATCTTTTCACATATATTTAGATAAAATCCCAAATTTTAAATAATAAAAAGAGGATTTATTTTTACTAATGTGTATAAGTGTAGGAGGGAAGGAGGAGTTGTATACATGTGTGTGGGAGGTCGGAAGAGGGCATTGAAGTTACAGGTAGTAGTGAGTTGCCCAATGTGGGTGCTGGGAACCAAACACTGGTCCTATGCAAGAGGAGCGAGTGCTCTTAAACACTGAGTCATCTCTCCAGCCCCAAGACCCCAATTTCATACAAGGTGTACTGAGACCCAGAGCATACTTTCAGCCAGGTCTGGACATTGCCACCTCATGTCCTCATGTGACATTCATGTCACCAGGGATTCTGTATAATTCTGTGTGCTTTCACCCCCAAGCTGTGAGATCCACAGGGAAGATTTTCAGTTTGCTTACTCTTGCCTGTTACTTTTGCTTGGTGCATAGTAGATGTCCAGTAAATATGTCAGGTGATAAAGCCCCTCTTTTGCATGGGGCTGTGTTATTTTTTAAGAATATTTATCCATTTATTTTTATGGTGTATACGTGTGTACCTGAGCATATGTTTGTGCACCATGCGGATGCAGGAGCCCAGGAAGCTCAGAAGAAGGCATTGGATCTCCTGGAACTGGAGTTACAGATGGTTGTTAGAAGCCACTGGGTGCTGGGAACTGAACCTGGGTTCTCTGCAAGAGCAGCAAGTGCTCTTAGCTGCATATTCATCTCTCCAGCTCCCCTGGGGCTATGTTAAACATGGGTATGCAGGGGACTCTAGTGAGGTGGCCTGTGTAGGCCTATGTGTAGCCCTACATGTAAGACACCCACTAAGCTGGTCATATATATATATATATATATATATATATATATATATATGTGTGTGTGTGTGTGTGTGTGTGTGTGTGTGTGTGTGTGTGTGTGTGTGTATAGAACTTCTTCATAGTTTATTTATTTTTTTATGTACACTGATGTTCTGCCTACATGTGTGAAGAGTAGGATTTCCTGGAACAGGAGTTACAGACAGTTGTGAGCTGCCATGTGAGTGCTGGGAATTGAACCTGGGTCCTCTGGAAGAGCAGCCAGTGCTCTTAGTCACCGAGCCATCTCTCCAGTCCCTTAAGCTGAGGTCTTGAGACCTACATTTATATGTGCTAGATGCCAAGGGATGTTAAAACTGTCTTGCTCTTAGCCCTACTGAGATGGGGGCAGGGTGGGAGATGGGCACACAGGATCAAGACTCCAGTACACTAAAACACTGCTCCATCTCTGAACTCCACCCACCCACACTTCCATGAGGACTAGAACTGTAGACTGGCTGGGCTTAGTGGAAATTGTGCTCAAGCCATGAGCAGGGGTGCCCCCACAAAACCTGCCTCCTACCCAAAGGTGGGTGGACATTTCTCACCCTTCTCTCCCAACAGCCGCCTGCAGTGGGAAGTTGGAACAGCACACTGAACGGAGAGGGGTCATCTACAGCCCAGCCTGGCCCCTCAATTACCCACCAGGCACCAACTGCAGCTGGTACATTCAGGGTGACCGTGGTGACATGATCACCATCAGGTAAGGGAAGCATTTCTAAGACTGCACATGTGTGTATAGCTAGCATGTGTGAAGGGCACACATATGGGTGTGGACAGGTGTGATATGCACTGTGGCCCCAGGTCTTAACAAGCATGAAGAGTATGTGTGTGCGTGTGTGTGACAAGTGTGTATGTGTTAGGTGTATAGACACATTTAGGAACAGTCATCTAAGTGACCTGTGTGGCCACGTGTGAGCTGTAAGCATGTGTGTGCATGTGAGCATATGACCATTTAATTGCCCACTTCCTTGGCTGGGTGCTCTGAGCTGGGTCTCTTCCTGTATTGATTCTTTTCTTCTCAATCCCCAAAAGTGAGTCTTATGAGCTGTTGGAGGAAGTCTGGCTGTTTGAGGTGGCAAAGGTGTCTGTTCTCTGTCCTGAAGGAGTGGCTTGAGGCTAAGGTGGCATGGAGCCCAGGTCAGGGTTTCTGTAGGGACCTCAGGAGGTCCTTCAGGGAAGGGAGCTGTAGGTATGGGCAGGATGAGGTACTAGAGGGTGTCACTGAAGAGCTAGAAACCCTGACTTGGGTGGTCATGGGAACATCTGGCTGGGGGACGGTCATTATCAGTTCTGTCATACTTCTAAATGTTAAAATCCAGAAGCCTGCCCCACCCTCTGGGTCTAATTACTACATAGACATGAAGGATGGGAATGGGACGGACATGAGAAGAGCCTGTCCTGGTTTCTATGCTTGTGTCGCCGAGCTCTGGTCCCAACGTTTCACCCGGGCAACTTGTGATCACCCAGCTGCAGCATCAAGTAACCTCGTGGCGAGAACCCCTCCTTCAGGACACAATCCTGGGAGTTTGTGCTGTCCAGTTGACGGATAAGACGGATCTGAGCCCTTGGTCACTATTCTTTGGGGAAAAGTGTCGGAGGGCTGCAGAGCTTCTGCACTCAGTTTTGAGCTGGGGGTGCTCTCATGGATGCCATGATTCCTTGTGGAACTGCCTTCCGACCAGGCACGGTGGGGGCGAAGCCAGGCAATCTGGTAGATAAAAGGAGGGCTACTGTGTGGGTCAGGACAGGGTAGCTGCCTCTGCACGAGTTTGACTTTGTTGGACAGCCCTGGGCCATGAGGGCCCTGTCCACCTACCCATCCCTGTAACCCTCTCTGCCCACAGTTTCCGAAACTTTGATGTGGAGGAGTCTCACCAGTGTTCCCTCGACTGGCTCCTGCTGGGCCCAGCAGCTCCACCTCGCCAGGAGGCTTTCCGCCTCTGTGGTTCAGCCATCCCGCCCGCCTTCATCTCGGCTCGTGACCACGTCTGGATCTTCTTCCACTCAGATGCTTCCAGCTCCGGCCAGGCCCAGGGCTTCCGCCTCTCCTATATCCGAGGTGATGCCAGCGAGCTCTTCCACTAGCCCAGTTTTCTGGAAGGGCTCCCTTTACCAGCCCTGCTAATCCTAAGGTTGGGGGTGGGGCTGTATGGAGGTGCCTCAGAGTGTCTCTAGGTAATTGACCCCACTTTGCTGGATGACCCTACCCTCCGCCCGAGATCAGCTCAGAAATGGAGCTTACAGCCTCCTTTCCACCCAGGAGCCTCTGCCCCAAAGGTAGCCCCGCCTTTTTGTACGCAGGCCCCGCCTCTTTGTACGGAGGCCCAGCTGCGACTGAAGCCATTTGCCTGTTCCCAGCCTCAGGCCGGGTGCTGGAAGGAGGCTCATTCTGCCACCTCTTTGCCTCCAGGGAAATTGGGCCAGGCATCCTGCCAGACAGATGAGTTCCGCTGTGACAACGGCAAGTGCCTCCCTGGGCCTTGGCAGTGCAACATGGTGGATGAGTGTGGAGATGGCTCAGATGAGGGTAACTGCTCCGCACCTGCCTCGGAGCCACCTGGCAGTCTGTGCCCCGGGGGCACCTTCCCGTGCAGCGGCGCTCGCTCCACACGCTGCCTGCCGGTGGAGCGGCGCTGCGACGGCACACAGGACTGTGGTGACGGCTCTGATGAGGCTGGCTGCCCCGACCTAGCATGCGGCCGGAGGATGGGAAGCTTCTACGGTTCCTTCGCCTCCCCAGACCTGTTTGGCGCTGCCCGTGGGCCTTCAGACCTTCACTGCACGTGGCTGGTGGACACGCAGGACCCTCGGCGTGTGCTGCTGCAGCTGGAGCTACGGCTGGGTTATGATGACTATGTCCAAGTGTATGAGGGCCTGGGCGAGCGTGGGGACCGGCTGCTGCAAACACTTTCCTACCGCAGCAACCACCGGCCTGTGAGCCTTGAGGCAGCACAGGGCCGCCTCACCGTGGCCTACCACGCTCGTGCCCGCAGTGCTGGCCATGGCTTTAATGCCACGTACCAGGTGAAGGGCTACTGCCTTCCGTGGGAGCAGCCGTGTGGGAGCAGCAGCGACGGGGACGATGGCAGCTCAGGGGAGCAGGGCTGCTTCTCAGAGCCGCAGCGCTGTGATGGCTGGTGGCACTGTGCAAGTGGCCGGGATGAGCAGGGCTGTCCAGCATGCCCTCCGGACCAGTATCCCTGCGAGGGTGGCAGCGGCCTGTGCTATGCACCCGCCGATCGTTGCAACAACCAGAAAAGCTGCCCTGATGGCGCCGATGAGAAGAACTGCTTCTCCTGCCAGCCGGGCACTTTTCACTGTGGTACCAACTTGTGCATTTTTGAGACATGGCGCTGCGACGGTCAGGAGGACTGCCAAGATGGCAGCGATGAGCATGGCTGCCTGGCTGCCGTGCCCCGCAAAGTCATCACCGCCGCCCTCATCGGCAGCCTGGTGTGCGGCCTGCTGCTGGTTATTGCCCTAGGCTGCGCCTTCAAACTCTACTCCCTGCGCACGCAGGAGTACAGGTGGGCACCTCGTGGTGGCCTGGAGCCCCAGTTCCTCCGTTTCCCAGGAGGAAAGTCTCACTACATCGTTCCAGGCTACGGGTTTGGTTAATCCCAATGTAGGAGGACTGTTTTTGCGTGTGCATGCAGGGGTCCAGATTAGAAGGGTGGGGGGAGTGGTCCCTGCCTCCTGCTGTTATGGCAGGTCCCTATCATTCTTTCCTTCTGCCCGTTGTTTTCAGGGCCTTTGAGACCCAAATGACACGTTTAGAGGCAGAGTTTGTGCGGCGGGAGGCCCCCCCATCCTACGGCCAACTCATCGCTCAGGGCCTCATCCCACCCGTTGAGGACTTTCCTGTCTACAGTGCATCCCAGGTGAGCCTCCACAAGTATGGGGTCCCCACAAGGCCCAGGTTTATTTCCTCTGAGAGCCTTTAAGACCAGGAGGCCTAGGGGCAAGCTAGGACTAGCGTGTTTGGAGGGGGAAAAGGGCCCACCCGGCGAAGGGAGCAAAGATTAGTCTCTGATCTGGATATGCTGAAGGGGATATGCTGATGGCTGCTCCTGAATGGCCTGGCGCCTACCTTAGCTGCTGTCCCACTCTCAGGCCTCAGTGCTACAGAACCTTCGCACAGCCATGCGACGACAGATGCGTCGCCATGCCTCCCGCAGGGGGCCATCTCGACGTCGACTCGGCCGCCTCTGGAACAGGCTCTTCCACCGGCCACGGGCACCTCGAGGCCAGATCCCGTTGCTGACCGCCGCCCGTACCTCACAGACCGTGCTGGGTGATGGGCTCCTCCAGGCAGCCCCAGGGGCTGTCCCAGATCCCCCAGCATCCCGTACAGACACAGGCAGTCCCAGGGAAGCTGGAGATGGGCCTCCTAGTGGCCTTGGCCATGTACCAGAAGTGGGACCTTCAGTGCCACCCCCACCTTTGAACCTTCGAGACCCAGAGTACAGGCCAGACGACAAGGGGAGAAAGGCCTGTGAGGACCCTCTGGAAGACAACCCAGCCCCTGTGGACACATCTCCAGAGCCCTGCTTGGCCCAAGACCCCTACCCCCAGTCTCCCACTGCCAGCAGCACCCAAGAGCCCCATTCACCAGAGCCACTGGGGGTGTGCAGGAGCCCCCCACCAACCTGCTCCCCAATATTGGAGGCCAGTGATGATGAGGCCCTGCTGGTCTGCTGACCCACTGGACACACTGATGACTGCCACAGCCCCGCTTTGTAACCAGGGAATACACGGTCATTTCTACCCTGCCTCTGCATTCTTTCTTACAGAGAACCACCTAGCAGCCTCAGTGCAGGGCCTGGGCACTCAGTCAGTGGGATACCTCTACAGTCCCATAGCTCTGATGGGCATTGCTGACGGGGGGCTTTGGGGTTGGCCCAAGAAAGAGGGTGGGGTGATGAGACCACCTTTAAGGTCAGCATGAGCACAGCCCCTTATTGGAGTCTCATGCCAAATCACCCTGCCACTCTAATCTGGGGATTCACTTCCAGAAAAGCAGGACAGCCAGAGCCAGGCTTTCTGGAATGTTTTCTGTTGCTTCTCAGTTCAACTCACCCCGCGGTGGCACCAGCTGCCCATCCCAGAACTGTGCCAGGAGCTGTAGTTAAGGCCTGAAAAGTCCATGGGGGGTGTTGGACCTCATTCACGGTGAGTGCTCTATCCACCCTTCCCCACAGGGCCCCTGGGGGACATGGACCGGTGGCTTCTGCCCCATCTTGGGGCCCTTTGCCTGTTGGCTGCTGGGTCAGTCCCCAAGCAGCATGATAAGGCTGGAAATATGAGACAGGATGACCATGAGAGAGGCCATTCTGTGCTTTCTTAGGAGACAGAAGCCAAGGTGCTAACTGAGAATGGTAGCATTCATCCTGTCCTGTCTCAGAGCCTCAGTTTCCCCACCTGAAGCCAGGACTGTGTGATCAGAAGTGGTCAAGTTCTCTCTGGTGATTGATGGGAAAGACAGTCCCAGCTGGGGATTTCTGGATTCTTCTGGGGAGCTGAGTTCAAGGTGGCATGGAGGGTCACAGATGGAGCCAGCCTTAGGTTCAAGGGCAAGACTCACCAGGGCTTCAAGCCTTCTCTATAGCGCCTTCCCAGCTAGCAGCCCATACACCCGGCTGAGGCATGTCCCCATGGACTCCCTATGCACACAGCAACAACCAGCCCTGTTTATTTACAAGCTTTTCTGGAGAAGCTAGCAGGGCATTGCTAAGACAAGAAGCCCGACCCCAGTGGTGGGCCTCTAAGGGTTGGATCTTCTTCTTTTTTTTTTTTTCAGAAAAAAATTGAAAACAAAACAAAACACAAAACCCTCCTCAATAAACAACATGTAAACAGAGTCAGCTGTTTCAGTCTCTACACAGTCTCATTGTGTCTTCAGGGGCTTGTCCATGATGGGCAATGGGGAGGGCTGGCCCATGGGGCCATTTTCCTCCTCCTCCTCCAGGGAGCCCTGGGGGTAAACCACGAAACACAGCTCCTGGCCCCAGTGTGTCATGGACTCTAAGAACAGACAGATAAGACAGACAGACAGATAGATAGACTGTGGGGATTTGATCCTTTGAGACAGGGACAATCCTAACTCTGGACACCTCCCTTGGTCAGGGAGTTGCTTCCTTTGCAGATGGATCCTGGCCACATCTACATGTAGCAGGAAGCTTTGAGGGAAGTCACTGGGTCCTGTGTCACCAGCCAGGCTGGTAGAAGGCCCTTGCTCTGGGGTGGAATCATAAGAGACATCCACCCCTGTCCCCAAGAGGCATGGTGGAAAGACCTGGCTCACCTGTGAGTCTGTGCACACACTTTGGTTTGCTTCTCCAGAATACTCCCAGGAAGAAGATGGGGACCCCAGTGAGGATGATGATAACACCGACCCCACAGACCATGGGCTCCGAGATGAAGCTGAAGACCAGTAGGAATGCCCAGAACACCAAGTACACAACAGGAATGAGAAGGTTCACCTAATGGAGAGAGGATGAACAAAAGCACCAGGAGGGGCCAGCACCCTAGTTCTCCTGCCACCCTGGGGATCAGGGACACTTCCACCATCTCTTGGGAACCAGGACCTGCGTTGGCCCCTCTGGAAGCAACCCAGTGTACTGGAGAGCAATTCCTGGGTTGACCAGTTGGCCGAACTGCTTAGGCTTTCTACTTGAGCAGTGCTAAGCTATCCATAGCACCCGCCACACAGAATACTGTTTACATTTAGCTCCAGCTCAACTTTTTTTTTTTTTTTTTTTTGGTGCTTCGTATTTCAAGCAACCTTCAGGATTTATATACAGATGAAGGGGCTTTTTATGACACCCCTTCATATGGGATCACAAGAATACTAGACTCTGTCATTGGTAGCCCATGTATCATTGTCCCTGTCTGTGGACTGGGAATATTAAAAGCACTTGCTTCCTGGGGTTATGAGGAGATGATATGTCAGTGCGTGGAAAGCCCTGCCCCTCTGAAAATGCTGCTGTCACTGTCACTGTCACTGTCACCCACACCTGCCTCTAGTGCTCAACTTGGATGGACATGGCCCTTGTTATTCCCAGTCTCACCTTGATGGGCCTGTGGAGTGCTGGCCGCCTCCAGCGAAGCACAAGCAGGCCTAGGATAGTGACTCCGTAGCAGAGGTAGTTGATGAAGGACACATAGTTGATCAGTGTATATGTGTCACCCACGAGCATGATGACTGCTGTGGCCCCGCACTGGGAGAGGACCAAGGGCTGACAGCTGGCCTCCCACCTGCTTCTGGCCATCCCTGCAGGCTGCTCTGGGGCCTTCCCACTTAGGTTAGGAGGTCAGATGAGTCCCAGCCTTTCCCCCACCCCCCACGGCTCATCTACGATAGGCAGGAATGAGTTTCTGCCATTATGCCCCAACACAGTGGCTATGTGCACTGACTGGTCAGGTTCCCCAACTTACACAGACAAGGAGGGCAGGGATTGGGGTGCAGCGTCTGACGTGGATCATGGCCAGCAAGCTGGGCAAGTGTCCCTCTCGGGCTCCAGAGAAACATAGCCTAGTTGCAAGGAAGGAGAGAGATAAAGGCCAGAGCTGGGCTTTCGAGTTTTTCTGCTGCCTTCTAGAACCCAACTGCAACTGACATATTGGTCTCTGCCCTCTGCCCTCCAGGCCCTACCATGTAGTTTACCTCCTGGATTTCTTTACTCCAAGACTTTGTTATTACCCTTGTTACTGGAGAGTTCATTGTTTCAACTTTCCCTTCCCACGGTCCCTAGCATGGCCTGCACACAGCCAGGCACCTGTCTTGTCTCATCTATACCATCCTTTCCAAAACTTTTCCTCAGTCCAGTCACCTGGATGAGGTGAACAGGTAGCCATTGATCCCTCCAAAAGTAGAGAGCGCCACAGAGACAGGCATGACCCATGAAAAGTAGCCCAGCAGCTTCTCGCCAAAGGTCTGCATGGGCACAGAAGAGAGGCCAAGTATGAGACTGGGGATGGGGTGGAGGCAGGGACTCCAGAGAGAGCTGAGGAGGTCCCCACTCACCACAGCCACTGCGTTGGAGGACAGCAACTCCTGGGGGGACATAGCAGTGAAGTAGGCGACATTGGTGAATGTGTACACAAAGGTAACCAGCGGGATGGAAATAAAGATGGCACGAGGTAGGTTTCTGGGGACAGAGATTGGAGTGTCAGCATCAGTTCCTGGTGAGAGGATGGGTTCCTGGTGACACAATAGTGGGGAGACCTTGGACTCTCATCTGTATTTGCCCTGGGGGTGGGCAGGGACATCTGCTGTCTGTCTTTTCCCCAAACCCCTGCGTGAGCACAACTAACAGAAGGAGGGATGGATCAGAACTGGGGCCACTGGGATGAGGACACGTCATCTCCTGAGGGCAGGATCTAATTAATGTCTAGATAGAAAGAAAAAATTGCATACACCCAGCATCAGCCTGGAAAAATCTCCCAAATGCCTTCAGAGCTCAGCCCTCTGATCTGAGGTCTCCCTGGAGATTATCTACCTGCCCCTGCCCCCTCAACTGCCATTACACCAGGTGGAATATCACGGGCTCTATCCTTCAGAACCATGGTGTGTGTGTGTGTGTGTGTGTGTGTGTGTGTGTGTGTGTGTGTGTGT
>CAJQZJ010000148.1:1449878-1482014 GCA_907164525.1 Lophiomys imhausi | reverse complement strand
TCTCTCTCTCTCTCTCTCTCTCTCTCTCTCTCTCTCTCTCTCTCTCTCTGTGTGTGTGTGTGTGTGTGTGTGTGTGTGTGATTCCATGGGAGGACACCATACCCCTCCTGCCTCCTCTTGCAGCTGATGGCTTTACTAAAAGCCATCCTTACCTGAGTGCTAGCATCATCTAGTGGCTTCAGAGAGTAAGAGCATCCCTCCCTCCATAAATTCCCCAAGGGCAGTAGAGCTGAAAAGGAGTTAGTTCCATTTAAAAGGTGACACAGAACTGGGTGCACTGTTGTTGACAGGGCTGTGATCCAGGTGGGGAGGTACATGCAGGAGGATTGTGAGTTTGACCCAGCTTGGGTTACATAGTAAGACTGTCCCAGAATACCAAACCAAGTAAGAGAATATAGTAAGATAAAATAAAACAAAAGGAAATCCGGAGAGGGCAAGGGTCTAACTCAGTGGTTCTCAACCTGTGGGTCTCAAACCCTTTTGGGGTCTAATGAAAGGGGTTGAATATCAGATATCATGCATATCAGATATTTGCATTATGATTCATAACAGTAGCAAGATTACAGTTATCAAGTAGCACTGAAATAATGTTATGGCTGGGGGTCCCCACCACATGAGGAACTGTATTAAAGGGTCATGGCATTAGGAAGGTTGAGAACCACGGGTCTAACTGACACCAGAGACATGGAATGGACATGGCTGCTACCCGCTCTAGCTGTTGAAGGCTGCCAGACACCCCCAAGCACTATTTCCAGTTACCCTACTCCACAGCAGAGTGAACATCCCCTGCCCTGCCAGTGCTTCACACTCACCCAGCCAGGCCCCCGAAGATCTCAGTGACATAGGCGTAGTCCCCACCAGACTTGGGGATGGCGACACCCAGCTCTGCATAGCAGAGAGAGCCCAGAGCTGTCACGCCCCCACCCAGGACCCAGACGAAGAGGGCCAAACCCACGGAGCCCGAGTGTTCCAGGACCCCCTTGGGTGAGATGAAGATGCCTGAGCCAATGATGTTTCCTGTGGAGAGAGACAGGGTGTGTGAGACCGGAGCGTCTTCAGTGACCCAGGCTTCCACGGGTAGGAGGAAGATACTTCAGTGAAGGAGGAAAGCCTGGCTAACCCCTGGAGGAGAACAGGTGGATAGATGATCTGGATGCATGGGATGGATGTCACTTAGCCTCTTGGATCTGGGCAGGCCCGTTCTAGGGTCACCACTGGCTTTTCTCCATCTCTGGCATGGGGACTGGCACTTGCCCAGCTAACCAGGCCCACTGCCAGAGTTGGTTCCTGAGTTCTTCCTATGCCCTGATTCCTACTCCAGGTGAGAGTGAAGTACCACAGCCATGTGAACGATGGCAGAGAATAGGCACCATTGTGTAGTTCACAAACCCGGGGCTCAGGTCTTCAGCTCCTGCCATCTGTTCCCCTCCCCACCTGCTGGCCAGAGTTAGCCTCCCACAACAAGAACTTGGACCTGTCTTTCATCTGCCTGCCTTTCTCCTACTAGCCAAATGCATGGGGCATCTTGAAGAGCGGTTACCTAACCAAGGTGCTGCCCTACGAACAGGCTTGATCTTACTTGATTTCTTCATATTCTGTTCATATTCATATTCAAAAGAGAAATCATATTTCCCCTTTTCCTTTGGGGACTTAGAACCCAAGCTGTGCACACAGACCCCACCCACTCACCCGAAGACCTTACTTCCTGGTGTTGTTAACATGTTTAGATGTTAGGCAGGGGTCAGTGGGGTTCAGTGGCCGTCAGCAGCCATCACAGCAGGGTTGGAACAGGCCATGACAGAGATTCCTGTCCAGCCTGGGGTTTGGACACAGACTGGTGATTTTGATGCCAGTTACACAATGTGACACCCTAGCTGGGGGGTAGAGCCACTTGCCCACTCTTCTTTTCCAGACCGGTCTGTAAAATGGCCTATTGTAAAGACTCAGAGAGGTGCAGGCGTTGGGCCTTCATCTGGCTCACAGCTTGGCATCTTTACCGGAAATCTTGAACAATAGGTAGTGAGGTCACCTGCCTTGGCTCAGCTCTGTGTCTTATTCCACTGCTCACTGCAGGTGTTGGATCCTACAATACCCAGACCTGGCCCCACCCTGCTCCATCTGCTGAGAAGTATGAGGTTAAAGGAATGGTGAGAATCTCATTTATTCCAGGGTCTGCTCTGAAGTAGTGGGACACCCGGAGCCCACAGTTGTAGCCCCTACTCTACAGATGAGTGCATGAGGCCTTTGCTTGGGCACCAGGCAGCCCTTCCAGGACTCCAGCAGTCTCCCCTGGCATGAAGCCTCAGGAGCCTGGCACTCCCCACACTCCTCCACAGATACCCACACCAGCCATGAACAGAACCTTCCCTCTGCACCTCACAAATGAGGAATCGTCATCCTTGGACCACGTGGGCCCATCTGGATGACGGGTCCTCTCTTAGTTCACTCAGCACCAGTGCAGGACACAGAGCTGGGCAAATGCAGGTGCCTTCACAGCCTACCCATGAAGTTTCCAGCAAAGATGCCAAGCTGTAAGCCAGATAAAGGTTCAATGCTTACATCCCTCTGAGTCTTTACTATGGGTCATTTTACAGACTGGTCTGGAAAGGGGAGTGGGCAAGCCCAAAGGCTCTAATGCCCAAAATCCACATTGTGTAACCGGCATCAGAGGGTTAGCAGTCTGTGTCCACACCCCCAGGACATGCACTAGAGTCTGTCCTAACCCCAGGACGTGCACACAGCAAAGAATTCCAGAGTCACCGGTCACATGTACAGAAGCACTGGTGGGGCCTGCAGCTCAGCCCCTTCCTAGTAGGGCAGTGTGTGTGTGTGTGTGTGTGTGTAGAGTCATCTTACTTCACCTGTCAGGTCCACAGGCAGGGTTGGCAGAGGGCACAGCTATGGTTGCCAATCTGTATTCTCTCCAGCTATCCCTCACCCTCACTCCCGGCTGACACAGATTTCCAGTCTGGACAGATTTCCAGTCTGGACAGCCACGACGCCCTACTTGGTGTTCTGGTCACATCCCAGGAGCCCTAAATACATCCAGATAAGGATGGAATAACGCCTGTGTCCCAATACCCAGAGGTAAGCTGCATCCCTGGTCTGTTTTCTGGGAGTCAGGCTGGGGAAGTTGGAGAGGAGCTGCCTTCCATATCTCAGATGAGGGTCCCAAGGCCTGGGTGGGCTGTTGGGTTTGTAAAGGGCCTTTGAGTTTGCTCCATCCGGCAGCAGTTCTCAGGACCTGGCGGAACAGGATTTGCCAAAAGCCAGTGAAGTTTGAAGCCAGCGGGGGCTGGGTGGCCTTGGAAGGAGCTGGGTATTTTGGAGCTGGGGGCATCCAAGGCTCCAGGGCACCCCCTTCCTGTGGAGACCCCATTACTCCACACAACTTAGCCTGGTGAGTCTCGTTCGGACAGCCCTCGGGGAAGCCCCGCCTCACACAGGGTCTTTGGGGTCAGGGATGGATCAGTAGCTCTGAGCCAAGTAGCTGAGACTCCAGTGAGGCATGGGAGTGCGCGGAGGTGCACAATTGTTTTGGACACGTGGCTCCAGGCTACCACCCAGACCTTCTGTCATTCGGCTCAAAAGATCATGTGTGCTAGCCAGTGTCTCTGAGATCCTGTGTGTGTGTGTGCAGAATCAGAGAGCTCTGCCAAGGCAACCTATAGATAGCACCTGCTCCAAGTTCATGCCAGAAAGTGGCAGGAAAACCATTATACTGCTGGATGCCCTGGGCAGCATGTAGGTGGGAGGAATGCAGGGAGCCATGAGAGTGGTGGACTTGGGTAAGCAGCAGACAATGACAACAGGGTGGAAGGATGCTGAGGAGAGGGCTGAGGAGGGTGGTTCTAAGTGCTTGAAAGATTGTGGATGTTCTTAACTGTTCTTTCTGTTTGTGGTGAGCTAAGAACTCTCTGTTCTTGGATCCCATATTTAAGCCCAGTAGATCTGTCTTTTGGAAAGGACCTGCAATGGACAAACCAGCCTATGAAGAATTTTGCACTGGAGGAGAAGGAAGAGGATGAGGAGGAAGAGAAGAGGAAGAGGAGGGAGAAGGAAAAGGAAGTGGAGGAAGAAGAGGATAAGGAGGAGGAAGAGAAGAGGAGAAGGAAGAGTAGGAAGAAGAGGAGGAAGAACCAATGACCCAACAGGACCAAGGTATACAGATGTGGGGTGGAAATATGGGAGAGTGCTTGGATGCATCTGACTGACAGCCAGAGAGGTGGGTCCCAAGGCCTCTCCATTCCTGTTCATTCAATAGGATAGCTGTTCTCTGGTCCTTTTTGGTCCTCCCAGGCAGGCAGGTGGGTCTCTCAAGCCTCCTCCCACCCCTCTTCCCTGAGCTTTCTCTGGGTGGTTTTTATCACATTAAGATGTTTGGCCTGATGGGGCTTACTTGCCTTCAGGAGGAAGGAAGAAAGGGCCATTGTTCCCTGCCGCTTCGTGCTTGCTGACCTATTTCTGGGAGGCAGTGACAGACTATGGAGGTCACAGGGGTAGACTGTAGAGGTCAGCCCTGAAAAATGAGCCACTTGCTGGCCCACGGCATGAGAAGGTGCACGTGGGTGGATGGGTGCGTGCATGTGTATATGCTGTCTGACTAAGGAGGGACAAGGAAGTGAGAACATTAGCAATATTTGTAGAAACACATGCAGGAGCATACCTCTAGCAAGGGCTTTCTTCTGGGACTCAGTTTCTCCATCTGCTAGTGCGGCCACAGGGCTAGAGGGCAGCAGAGAGATGGCTGGATCTGACTTTGCCAGAGTAGGCATTGTTTGGGATATTGATCCTGATCCGGCTTCCTGTCCCCTGCTGTTGCTAACTACCCAAGTCACTGGACTTTCTGAAGCAGTCCCACCCCCTCCACACACACCCCAGGTAGCTCTCCAGATCACCCATCATGGCCCCAAGAATCTGATTCCTATCTCATTCGCATAGCCAGGGAGGGTGGCTGTAAAGGGATTCCTTAATAATACCTAGACATTGGCATGCTTTTTGTTTTTGTTTTTGTTTTTGTCAAGGTTTCTCTGTGTAGTCTTAGCTGTCCTAGAACTCATTTCAAACCAGACTGGCTTGGAAATTACAGAGATCCACCTGCCTCTTCCTCCCAAGTGCTGGAACTAAAGATGTGCGGCCACTCCCAGTCAGCATTGCTATGCGTTGGCCCTGGCTGGCACATCAATTGCCAAGGGAAGTATGGGTCTCACTGTTTTTATAAACCCAGGAGACCCCATGTGCCCCACCCAGCTTTTCCTCTGCAGACCTAATTCCGAGAGGGACCACAACACTTAGAACTTTTGCTGAGCCATATAGGTGAAACCTGACCCCATATTCCAGGCCTTTCTAGTAAGTGTGAGTCAAGTTCTTCCCTGGTGTGACAGTGGCCCCACTGAGGTCTTGATAGGATACCAAGTTGGTGAGTGGGGACACCCAGGACGTGTCCTGGGTTGCTAACTGTCCAGCATGCACCTCTAGCCTAACACACTTTCCTCTGCAGAGAGGATGAGCAGAAATGTGGAGACCTTTCCTTCTGGCTTGCCCGGTCAAGTTGCACCAAGCCCAGTAGTGAGCTTGCCGCACCCAGTCTCCAGGCCCAGTTTTGTCATGGTCAATAACAAACTCCATGGTATTCAATCTAACCTGCAACCTCTAGTCCGCATCTTCCTCAATTAAATAGTGTTACATGGCAGGTTATTGCATGCTGCTCACTCAGTATCTTAGCCAGACTCCTAAAAAGTGGGTTCCCCAGGGTTGGTTTTTTTGTTTGTTTGTTTTGTTTTATTTTTCTTTGTTTGAGCAAAATCTCAATATGTAGCCCAGGCTGGGCTTGAACTCACCATCCTCTCCAGTGCAGGGATGACAGGTGTGGACCTCCATGCCCTGTTTCTGGAATTCTTTGCAGCTCCTTCATCTTAAACCCAACTTTTAACCACTGGGAGCCAAGGGCTCAGTCCTGGACCCTTGACCCTGTTATTTCTATAATCACTTGCTTGGAGATCTCATCCTGCCCCCTGATGACAATTCCCAAGTTTATAACTGGAGCAGGAGCTTTCCCCCAGAGCTCAGCTTAGACCATAAACTTCCCACTATTGGGCCTCTCCCTCATAACTGCAAACACTTCCAACTTCCAGTCCTTCCTGCTGATCTAGTCCTTCCTGAAATCGTCCTGACCAAGCAGAGACATGCTGTCCTAACTCAGGCCACCATCTGTCACCTTGGACCCTCCCCTCTTGCTCTCACATCCAGTCTATCACAAACACATCCAGAGCTGAACTTTCTCTTAGCCTTCCACCACTGCCCCATCCCTGCCCCATCTGGAGCCACTATTGCCTCTGTCCAAGTGGCTTCCTGCCTGGCCTCCCTTCTGTAACCTTTATCCCCATGGCCTCTCCTCCATAGTTAAGTTCCATCCCATCTTTTCTCAGGTCAAAACCCTCCCCCCGCGCCCCCCCCCCGCCTCCTAAAGGGAAAAAGGCAAAGTCTTTAATATAACTCACAACCCACCATAAAACCCTACCAGACTCCACCATGCCCCAACAACCCCTGCCTCAGTGGTCTGTTCCCAATACTTACCATGGTCACAGGCTGCATGGCTGGCTATTTATTTTCTTTGCTGACTGACTCTGCACCTGATCATCATCCGCAACAGAGGGACCAGCCTGCCTTGTTCCCTGTTGGATGTCCAACACACCTAGTACCATTGAATGGGTATATGAATGTCTTTGTGGCTGAGAGATACGCAACCTTGTGGCCCTGACTTCCTTCTAATGGTGTCCTACAGTATCCTAAGGACATCTGACCTTGGGCAAGTTGCACCCTTAAGGCCTCGGTTTCTTTATTTGTAAATGGGGCTGAAGAATCCTCGCGACCCATAAGGAAAAGTGTCTGCAGAGGCCCATTTGCTTCTGGCCCTGGAGACTGTGGAGAAGAATGTGGCTAGGCTGGATGACAAGGCCTCTAGAAAGATGGGGTTCATGTACTAACCCTTCACGTCCCTGCATACATTTGAGCCTGACTTTCAGATGTCTACATGAGATGGACACTTGAATCCCAGGAGGAGAGTGGGAAGCAGTGACCTGAGGACCGTGACTCAGCCTGTCAGACTTGGGCATGTCCTTCCCTTGCTGGTGGATTGTGTGAGGGGAATAGCTGGGGTCTCCAAGTCAGAATGAGAGAGCCTATGTGTACAGTCATGGGAAGGGCTGACTTTCTTGGCTCTGTTCCTGCAGAGAGGAGGGAGATCTCAGTCTCCATCATCACCCGTCAAAGGGGTAGGAGTTGGGCTTTCATTTTGCAAAGCCTACTTAGCACAAGGGACACTGGAACTTGAATCCAAATTCTGAGCTCAACAGTTGCAAACAGGGCCATTTAACTCTCAGCCTCAGTTTCTCCATCTGTGTAATGGGCACAAAACCTGCCATCCCACAGGGTGGGCACGAGAATCAAAGGAGTTGAAGTAAGTCCATACTATAAAGTAGTATTCTTGACAGATATCTGATGCACTGGTGTCCTGCACAGCCCTGACCTAGCCAGCTGTTTCCTTCCTGCCTCATCCCCTGCAGGTTTGCTTGCTTTGTTGGCTGTGAGCACTGTCCTACAGTTAAGTGAGATCTCACTTCCCTCTGTGGCCAACCTTCTGTACCTCCCATTCCCGAAAGCCTCACTCCACCTGGGATGAGGCAGACGGCATATTGAAAAGTGAATGACAGGATCACTTGGGGGGATCCACTGGACATTTTGGAAAGATCCAATGAGTAACAGGTAACCGATAAAAACTGATCACCCATGGGCAAGGATGTGAGGTTCTGGAGACTTCCGATTTTGACCAAGCTCCTGGGTTAGGAATGTAGAAGAAGCACATGGAAAAAAGCCCAGGACTGGAAGTTGTGTTGTGGGTGAAATGGCCCTAGGGCCTTGCATGGAAGGAGCTGGACCCGTGAGGCATCAGGAGAGGAAAGCAGTGCAGATCTGGCCTCATCCCCAGTCACCTAGTTGAGGACAATCCTCCCCTGTCTGGTTTGTCCCTTGCCTGGCCCAGTGTCTTGGCTGACAGAACTCTCAAGCTCCGTGAGCCTGCCCCCAGGAGAGCACCCAGTACCCTAGGCTGGGAATAATTGTTGAGTTCTGTTCCTGAATCTACCATCCCTGGTTGGTTTCTACCCTCCTCGGCCTTCAACTTCTGGAGGCCAAGGGGGAGCAGTGAGGCAAGAAGAGGCTGAAAAGTGAAAGGAACTAGCCAGCCAGAGCCAGGCTCCAGGGCACAGTTCCTCCAAAGCCTGTACTGGAGAATTGTCCCTCCTCTTGTAGAAAGCTGGATCCCTAGCAGCCTCTGACTTACTTGCGGATAGCACAGGGGCAGGGTAGTGAGCAGTGTGTGCATGCTAGGCTTTCTCTACCTCTCTCTTTTTGAACCTCTCTGGCACTGTAGCCAGCCTCAGACATGGCCAGCCTCTTGACTCGCTAGACCACCAGTGATGTGCAGGCTTCTCTTTTTGTGTGTGTGTGGGGGGCAGGTACAGTCCCTGACAAGGGTGCTGGCTAGAGGCAAATCTCTAACCAGTACCCTGGCCAAGTCCCCAGACTCAGCCTTTCCCATTATCAGAGAGCAAGTGGGGGTTCCTAGGGTGACATCAGGACCAGCTCATGGGAGACAACCATTCTAGAAGGAAGAGGTCCAGACAGTGGAACTGTTTGGAGCTGGGTTCAGAGGTGACTCTGGGTATGCATTCAGGAGGTACCCAAGAGACACTACATCTCTCCAGCTGGGGTTTCTCACAGAGGAGCACAAAGCAGGAGGAGGTGAAAACCCCTGGTCTGCCCCCACTGAGCCTTCAGCCTTTCTCCATCTCCAGGGGTCAAAGAGCTGAAGGGCAATGATTTGGCTTCGGCTGGGGAAGAGGACAGGCAAGACCCCAATTATTGATCTTTGAGACCCCCAACTCCTGGGCACAGGGGAACAGAAAAGGTCCCTCCCAAGCAGGTGAGCCTAGTACTCCTTCAGGAATCAAGGGACAGAGAGAAGTGGGGGCTCTACCATCACTGTCCTTGTTCCTGAGTGTTCTACCCACCCAGAAAACCCCATCTGTAGGGAAAGTAAGAGGGCCAGGTCATGAGAGCGCCAACTCAGATGTCACCAAGCCACAAGAGTGCCCGCTCAGATCCCAGGACTGAGTGCGCACTCTGGAGGCTTAGCTGGCTTATGGCTATGCCATCACCGGCTATTCGAGTGCCTCTCCTTGGATTGTGTGACCACATAGGCCAGGAAAGACATCTTGGAGGCTGTCTCCCCTTTGGTTTCGGCTCTACCTGGCCGTCCCCCACAGTCTTTCCAGCTTTCCAAGAACAGATGGTTTCACTGTCCTGGAACTTGAACCAGGCACACAGTAGGGACGCAGAAGCACCGCCCTGCAGCCCAGAACTTGCCACTCAAGGCAGGCCTAGCAATTATTTCTGTTTCCTAGGTAGGAGCAGGGTAATTGCCCTAACAAAGAAAGACCCGCAGAGCAGAGAAGTAAAGGCCAGGGGAGGGTTGCAACAGGGAGAGTTCCCTAACTTCCAGGCACAAATTTTCGGGGCAAGTGACTCTGTGGCTTCCGGGCCAGGCCCTGTTCTGAGTGGGGTCAAGTGCATTCTCCAGCCAGAGCAACAGGTGCTCCAAGAGTTCCTTTGCCCTGTGGTCTTAGGGGTTTAGTGTGGGAGGAACATCAAAGGGGTCCCCCAGGCCTTCCACCCTGTATGCACCCCACTCACCGATGATGATGGTGCAGGCGCTCACCAGACCGATCTCTTTCTTGAGTGTTACCCGCTCCGAGGCTCCCGGGCCAGGTCCAGGGCCCGGGGAAGGCGAGGGCGCAGGGCCGGAGTTCCCGCGCCCGCCGCCGCCGGGCTGTTGTATGTGGCCTGTCATGTCACTGCCCCGCCTCATCCCAGCTCCCTGCGCTACCTGTCTGTCCGGCCCGCCGCCAGTCCTCCGTTGGTCGGTCCGTCTGTCCGTGAGCTCGCGGCCCTCGCAGCCCGGGACAGCGCCCACAAGCGGGCGCATGCGCTGGCATGGGGCCCGGGCCCCGGGGGCCCCGAGCGGTTGGATCCAGGGAGGGACGGAAGGAGGGCCGGCAGGCAGCCCCTTCCCCCACCGTCCTTAAAGGGAACTCCCCCTTCCTCCCCAACCCTAGCCTGGGGAGGCAAGAGGGGACCCAGATCAGACTTGGGAAGGACTTCTTAGTTGAGTGAAGGAAGGAAAGGGCTACACCTAGTCTAGGGTGAGGTGGGGGAGCGGAGCACAAAGACCAGACTGTCCCTGCCCTCAAGGGCTCTGAGCAAGGCCAGGGGCGCTGGGGTGGGCGGTGCTGCCTGCCACAACAAGTACTTTTTAAATCCCTCACTCCCATTCGTGAAGGATGGGCATTGCACAGGTGCAAACCACAGCCCAGAGGCAAGTGACCTGACGTGGCAGGGACTCCATGCAAACTTTCTGATCTCGAGGTGGCCCTTTCTGCGTCTGGCGGACTTTTAGGATGAGTAGGGACTGTTCCTGGAACAATTCCGGCTAAAAGCTTGCGAAGAGATGAAGATTCAGAGACCCCAGTGGCCATTCAGAGGGTCCCAGGGCATCTTGGGAGTTTGGAGCAGTCCCTACCACCAATAAATCCATTCCTGCCTCTGCATCCCCCAGTTCGTTCCCCTTCGGGTTCAGCCTTACGTCCCCACCGCAGACTCCACTACACAGATCAGAATCAGGGTACAATGGACTAAGACTTTGACCCGTGCCGTCCTGCATGGCTCAAGGTGACCAGACTGCTGGAAGTGCCAGGGAGACACGAAGGGGGCAATTGTGGTAGCAAGCAGGTCTCGGGGCCAAGATCCAGGGGAGACTGCCTCCTCTCGGAAGCGATCGGGTGATGCAGCCCGGTTCGCGGGGCAGATGCATGCGGGGGAGGAGGGGCGCATCAGAGCCACCGGGGCGGCGAGCGGAGCGACGAGGCTGGCTGGCACGGTGTGGTCGACGACGGAACAGTCTTTGTGTGCTGCTGGCGCTCGCTGCGTCGCGCCGTACCCTGCATGTGGATGAGGCCACGCGGGGCCACCGGTCCTTTCCCCGATCGCGGCCTCAGAGCTTGCTGGGGAAGGGTAGGGTGGACCCGAGATGGGACAAGCACTGAAGTCCAAAAGCCTGGGCTAGGGGCGGAGCATGGAGGTGGGAACTGGGCCGAGGCCCAGCTCTGCTGGCAAGAGGAAACTTCGAAGTTGGGGCGGGGATTTGATAAATAGAAGAGGGAGGATTCTGGGGGGACCAGGAGGGGGAAGCCACCCGGCCGAGCTTCATCCTTCGCACTGCCGATGGAGCCCAACATTCTTGGCGACCTCTGCCTTCCGCCCCAGAGACGATAAGCTGAACGTGGAGGGCCCTCTTAAAGGAACCTCGCGCGCCCGGTGGGGTGGGAAGAGCGGTCCTAATCCCCAGGACACTCACGATTGTATAGATGGTAAGAACCAGGAGGCCTTGACTTTCTGATTCTTGACAACTGACCACTCCCTTGTCTTTGCAATGCCAAGACCGGTATGCTGAGTGAGGGTCAGACCAGAAGGATTCCCCTGAGGCTGGTTGCCAAGGGGCAGATGATGGTATCAGAGTCATAGGCCAAAAGCCAATGGTTTTTCAGAGATGAGCCTAGCCTGAGACTAGGAATGTGGAGTTTGTGTTTGAGAGGAAGCTTGAATCTAGGGCTCTGCATAGGATGGAGTTTGCATCTCTCCTGGGGCACAGCTCAGCAGGTCATTAAGAGGCAAATGTGGGACCTTCTAAAAAGTCAGGGCCATCCACAACTTACACAAAGCAACCCACAAAACAGCAGGGTGTGGTGGTGCACGCCTTTAATCCCAGCACTCAAGAGGCAGAGGCAGGTGGATCTCTGTGAGTTTGAGGCCAACTAGGTCTACAAAGCGAGTCCAAGACAGCCCAGGCTCTGTTACACAGAGAAACCCTGTCTCATAAAACAAAACAAAACAAAAAAAAGTAAAATACAAAGGTAAATTTTATTTCCCGAGCACTCTGTCCAGCTTTCAGGTGGACAATTGTTTTACTTGTGTGTGTGGCTTTTTGTTTGTTTTGTTGTTGTTTTTGTTATAAATTGTTGTTGGAGGTTTATTTGTTACAGCCACTGGATACGAGCTTAATGTACAGAGAGTAACTGTATTTCTGCACATCAGCAACAATTAAAAAATAAGTTTATAATAGCATAAACACAAATACTTTGGCTGGAGAGATGACTCATAAATTGAGAGCACTTGCTTCTCTGGCAGAGGACCCTGGATCAGTTGCCAGCACACACACGGAGGTCCACAACCATCTGTATCTCCAGATCCAGGGGATCTAGCGCCTTCTTCTGGTCACTACTGGTATTGCACACACAGTGCACATAAACTCACACAGGTTCTTGCACATACACGTAAATGGTAAGAAAATCTTTTAAAACACTCAAGAATATACTTTTTTTTTGGATATTGGTTGTGGCCAGCCTGGTCTACGTAGGGAGTTTCAGTTTCAGGACAGCCCAGAGTTACATAGTAAGAATTTGCCTTAAAAATGTTTTTGTTTGTTTGTTGTTGGGGTTTTTTTTGCCAAATTAACTTAGAATAGCTTTATGGTTGACACGTCTCAACTTCTCTGTTTACTTGTTTCTTTCTTGGAGGGAATAAAGGACGAGACTTGACAAAGTGCTGTTGAAGTAGAATAACATTGGAAGATATACACCCTAGTGTGTAAGATACATGGTATCGAGGCAAAGGCAAACCAATATGCCAGTGAAGCAAAATGAATCATAGAGATACAGCCATTCTGGGTTCATCACTACCAAATGACAGTGCTCAGCAGTGGGGTAAAGACAGTCATTTCAAAGCACTGTGAAGGGTCAGAGGGGTCTCAAAACGTTTGCTTCATACTGTACCCTATAGCCTCTCTGCATTAGCTTCTCACACTGTAGTACCTGAGAACCAACTTTTTGGTTTGGTTTTGTTTCTTGAGACAGGGTTTCTCAGTGTAACAGTACCAGCTGTCCTGGGACTCACTCTGTAGACCAGGCTGGCCTTGCACTCACAGAGACCTGCCTGCCTCTGCCTCCTGAGTGCTGGGATTAAAGGTGTGTGCCACCACGCCCGGTTAAGAATCAACTCATAAAGAGAAAGCATTATTTATTTTATAAGTGTTTTGATTGGCTTACAAAAATGGGTCTCATGATAATGTTTTCACATGCATGTATTTCTGTACCTTGCATACATTCTCTCTGGTCTCCATTCTTTCCTCAGGTGGACCTTTTTCTATTTTATGTAAGAAATACACACATACGTACATACATACATACATAGCTCAGATTCCACATAAGTGAGAAAGTACATGATATTTTCTTTCTACCCTATTACCCTCTCTTGATCTCTGCTTTTCATGGCCTTTATACATACACACATATTCTCCATATAAGAGGAAAATGTGATATTTGTTGTTCTGAGTCTGGTTTATTTCCTTTAAGATGATTATCTCCAGTCCCATTCATTTTCTTACAAATGACATTATTTTATTTTATTTTTTTGCAGCTGAATAAAATTCCATTGTGTCTTCGAATCACATGTCCTTTATCTGTTTGTTACTGATCAGACCTAGGCTGCTTTAATGTCTTGATTATAGTAAATAAACATGGGTGTGCCAGCATCTCTGCGGAGTGGTAATGAGGGAGTCCTTTGGATTTCCAGGGGTGAGATACCTGGATCACATATGGTAGTTCTATTTTCAGATTTTGGAGGAAACTCCACAGTTATTTCCATAGTGTCTGCATCAGTTTACAGTCCTATCAACAGTGAGCAGGGTCCCCTGCTCTGCCTCCCATCGTGACAGCATCTGTAGTCAGTAACCTTGACGATGGACATCCCGGCTGGGGTGAGATGGAATCTCAAAGCAGCTTTAATTTACATTTCCCTGGTGGCTAAGGATGTTTAACTTTTTTTTTAGCCTTTCAAATATTTATGGCCATTTGTATTTAATCTCCTGAGAACTATTTGTTCAACTCATTTGCTCATCTATCAATGAGATGGTTTGGGATTTTTGTGCTTAATTTGTCAAGTTCTTTGCAGATTCTAGATGTTAACCCCTCATCTGGTGCAGAGTTAGCAAAGATTTTTCTCCCATTCTGCAGGCTGATTCTTCACTCTGCTTATTTCCTTTGCTGTGCAGAAACTTTCAAGTTTGTGCAATCCCGTTTGCAAATTCTTGGGTTGCTTCCTGGGCTACTGGGATCCTGGTGGAAAGTCCTTGTCTATGTTTGTACCTTGAAGTGTTTTGGCCCCTAGAAACTTCAGAGTTGCAAGTCTTTGATCCAGTTTGGATTGATTTTTTTTTTTTGTGCAGGGTGAAAAACATATAGTTTCATTCTTCTACATGTACATTAGTTACTTTTCTGTTGCTGTGATTAAAAACAAAAAACTCCACCAAAGACAACTTAGGAAGAAGGAACTTATTTTGAGTTATATCTCACAGGCATAAGACTCCACCATGGGGCTGGAGAGATGGCTCAGCGGTTAAGAGCACTGGCTGCTCTTCCAGAGGTCATGAGTTCAATTCCCAGCAACCACATGGTGGCTCACAACCATCCATAATTAAATCTGGTTCCCTCTTCTGGCCTGCAGATATACCCGCAGACAGAACACTGTATACATAATAAATACATCTTTAAAAAAAAAAAGCCTTTAAAAAAAAAAAGACTCCACCATGACAGGGAAGCCTAGCAGGAAACAGCAGTCATGGAGACCTCTTATCTCAAGCATAATGCACAGAGCAAACTGGAAGTAGCTTGAGGCCTTTAATCTCAAAGTCCACACCAGTGATGTACTTGCCCCAGCAAGGCCATACCAACTAACCCCCGCCCAGTACCATCAACCAGGAAACCAGGTGTGTGTATGTGTGTGTGTGTGTGTGTGTGTGTGTGTGTGTTGGTAAGTCTGTTCTTGACATATAGGAGAATTACTAATTTTTGTACATTTTTCTGGTGGAGTTTTAGGGTCTTTTAAGGATAGGGTCATACCATCTGCATGGGAGAGTCTCACTTTGTCCTGTTCTATTTACAGATCTTTCATTTCTTTTCTTTGGCTTATTGCTCTAGCAGAGACTTAAAAGACTGTTTATTCTGTTTATGATTTTAGAAGAAAGACTTCCAATTTTTCCCCAATTTGGCATAAAGTTATCTATCTATAGGTTTATTGTATGTAGTTTGAGGTATGTCCATTGTATTCTTACTTTCTTTGGGATTTTTGCCATGAGGAGATGTTGAATTTTGTCAAGGGTCTTTTCTGCAAGGAAAAAAAGAAAGATCTATTTTAGCACCTTGCTTTGGAGGTTCCGGTTCATAATGGATTGACCCTATGGCCTTTGCCTATACACGGGCAACCAGTCTTATTGAGGACTAGAGGGTGAAGCCAAGCTGCTCATCACATGGTGAGTGGGAGGGAGGGATAAAATGAGAGGAGAGAATTTAAAATAAAAATAAAATGTCTTTTAAAGCTGTTTTGGAGGGTTAGAGAGACAGCTCAGCAGTTAAGTGCATTGGTTGCTCTCCCTGAGGTCTTGGGTTGGATTCCCAGCACCCACAAGGGGGCTCACAATCATGTGTTAACTCCATTTCCAGGGGTTCTGACACCCTCTGCTGGCCTCCATAGACACTGCATGCGTATAGTACACAGCCATTCATGCAGGCAAAACTCCTATACACATACAATGAAAATGTAAGAACCCCGTTTTTGTCAGCTTTATCTAAGTGTTGTACAGCAGCTAAGTGTCCAACCATTATTTGTCCCTCAGGACTGCTGCAACTGGCCTTCTGTGTGCTCAGTAACAGGATATGGCAGGGAGAGCAAAGTCAGGGACTCAAAGGGATGATAAGATGCCTCTAAGAGACTTAAACTTGGCGCAAGTCTCCTGTCCTATTGATTTAAAAGGCCAGCAACATCCACTGATGGGACTTTTACCACTTTCTGCAAGGAGGAGAGCCAATGTCTTCACCGCTTCCAAGGGAAATCACATAACCAGAAAGACAGCCCCACCTCACCAGATGGCCCAACCAGAACAGAAGAATTAAAGGGGCAAACATGTGCTTCATAAGGAAGCCCCCAGTCCTAACCGTGTGGTGGTTAACGTTATCAGCGAGGGCCAACTAGGAGACAGACCTCCGGGCATGCACGTGAAGGGGTTTCTAGACTGGGTTAACTGAGATGGAAAGGCTCCACCCTAAGTATGTGAGACTGGAGTCACTCCACTGGTGGCGTGCTGGACTGAGTAAAAGCAGCAACAGCATTCACTTCTCTCTGCCTCCCAAGTGCGGGTGTAGTGTGACCAACCGCCTCTACTTCCTGTTCATAAAGGACTGAACCCTCAGACTGGAAGCCACAATAATTCCAGATTCCTTCAAATTGGTCTAGGTGGGTGTTTTACCATAGCGACAGAGAAACAAACCAGGACACTGATCTAATCACACAAACAAACACACCACATACTTGAATTCTGGTACGCCCACACAGATTCAGTCATACGCACACCCCTTGCGTGTGCGCATGCACACACAACACAAATCAAAACACCCACTCACTGGCACACCTGTGTACACACTTGCCACTTTTTACCCAGCATCTTATTTTTGCTCACAGTTCTTTCACCTTCGCTCCACTAGCTCAGAAACTCGAAAACATTCTGACACTGGAATTAAGAAAAACAACTGCGCGGGTGGCCAGTGACATTCTGCCTCTCTGTGGCGGTGACAATGGTGGTGAGATCTATGGTATCAACCATATTGCCCAGATACCACACGTTGTGTGGTCCCCAGCTCCACATCTTCCAGGGCTTCCAGAGTGACCGCAGGATTGCCACTCTCAAGTTTCTTGTGTGGTCAAATGATAGAGGGCACCAACTTCCTCCTGTGACCAGGACCCAGAACCTAGCTAGTCTCCATGCCCAGAGCTCTGACTGCCATGCCTTCTTCGTCTCTCAGCTCCTACACCCCACACCCTTCCTTGGTGTGGACAGCAGCAGATTTGTCCCTGTTGCTCCAGAGGGCACACTTAGTCCCCTCCCCCATCTCAAGCTGTCTTTGCCCAGTGCTGCTAGAGGTGACAAGAATCCCCACCCGCTCCTCACGGTGAGGTTTTGGCACCCAGATCATTCATGTCCCCAGAGGAAATTATTTTAACAATAGAGAAGGCATTATTTTTTGAGAATTTTATTTTATTTTTTCAACATTTATTTATTTCTTCTCAATCACAGCCCCTTCCCTCCTCCCCCTCCCAGTCTCACCCTCCTACCCTCATCCCCATCTCCCTCCTAGCCTCTTTTTTTTTTTAATTTAAGGTGTATCTTTTTTCCCCCAGCATCTGTCCCTTTTAGTCCAATAAAAGGCTCTTTTTCTTATAATAATAAGTACAATATAAAACAATAAGAACAATTAGACAACAGTTATGAAAATTATAAGGTATAACATACATTCCCAATGTCCAGTCCATACGTATTTGGTAACTGATATTAATATTCTATTATCTATCTATCTCAATGAGTTTAAAGTTCTATACCTAACTCAGTTTCCATCCTAACTTGCATTACCAACTTTAAAACATCTTCTTAGACCTAGAACTTCCTTTTAATTCCTAAGCAACTTAAAATTTAACTGTGAGACTATAACTACCTAGTCTTTAACAACATCAGAGAACTGAGGAGGATAAATACATCTGAATAAACAGGAAGTGAAGAACAAACAGCTTCCAAAACTAGGAAATGACAGAAAACTGGCTGAGTGGGAAGAAGGCACTTAGCAATTAATCCAGGGCACAGGTATGAGGCAGAGTGTGAACATCAGCTGGGTCGCGCTTATTATTTATTTTTATTTTCATCAATTTGGTATTTATTAATTTTATTAATACAGAGTCTCACTCTGCACTTCTGACTTGCCTGGAACTCTATGTAGACCAGGCTGACATCAAACAAAAAAGACTGTCTCTGCTGTCTAAGTGCTGTGATTAAAGACCAGAGCCTTGGTCACTCGTTTGCTTTTTCAAGACAGGGTTTCTCTGTGCAGCTCTGGCTGGCCTGGACTCACTTTGTAGACCAGGTTGGCCTTGAACTCACAGAGATTTAAGACTTTGAGTGCTGGGATTAAAGGCGAGCGCTACTTCGCCCGGCTCTGCCTCTGTCTTGTAACTGGATAAGTCCTTAACATCTGGAGTTCCTGCTCTGAGTCAGGGAGTCTCTCTGAGCGCTCCAGGTGACAAATTCTCTGAACTTGTTCCATGCTCCCAGGTTCCTGAGGTCCAGGGCTTACTGGACATATAGAAGAAACGGAGGGGAGGGATGACCAGCGGGCAGCTCAGAAGTCCCCTTACTCTATGCCTTTACCTGGCGTCCTCCAGCCCTCGCGTCGTGTAGCCCCACATGGGTCATTGTAAGTTACAAGGATCAAGTAGGGAAGACCAGTAAGTTGTGTTTTGGGTCTCTGATTTGGATTCTGTAACTCTTCTCCCTCTGATAGTCCTGGCTTGAATTGAGCCATACCAGTTTCCGGGACTGGGAGAAGGGGTGGGGTGGAGACCGCACCCCACCTCCTCTAGGGGGGACCCTCGTGCCCTTGTCTTTCATTCAAACATACCTTCCACCCCAAATATAGACACTAGAGGGCAGCATGTCTCAGACTTCACAGCCCGACAGTCTCAGCTGGACCTTCCTGCTTCCAAGTGTTTTAAGAGAACTGGGTTTGGTAGAGGGAGAGCAGGCTGAGCTCCCTGGCACTCTGCCTTAGCATCTTCTAAAACCCTTAGAGGTAGTGAAGGCCACCCTAAAAATCCCTCAGTCACCTTCATGCTGCAGCCCCAGTAGGGTTTGCCTCCTGGCCTGGAAGGTGCAGAGGAGGCCCCCTGAGGGGCCGTGGGTGCTGGCCTGGGTCAGGAGACTCATAGTGAAACCTGAATGATCTGGTACTGACATTCATTCCGTGCAGCACACCTGCCCCAAGGCAAGGCTGGGAGGGACTAGGAGGCCATATGGTGGCACTGGCTGCGGGGGCTGCCCCAGCCTTATCTGATGGGCTGGGCCTTTTCTCACAGCTTAGTGGAACAGCCCGGCCAGACCCATCATGGAGGTCTGACAGGGGCTCTGCAGGCCCCGGGGTTCAGAGCCCCACCTACAAGGGGCATGGGAAAGGCGCGGGTGGCCCAATCGGGCTTCCGTGGCAGAGTGACGGGCACCGTAGGGCTAGGAGCCAAGCAGCCTTCTCTGACACTTCAAGAAAGGTCAAACTTGGGTGCAGAAATGAGGGGAATGTAGGTGTTTACTTCTAACAAATGTTTCTAATACAAAAACAAAACAAACAAACAAACAAAAAAAAAAACAGGCATGGCTGTGCTAGATTTAAGACTATCCCAAAAACCCAATCTCAAAAAACCAAAACACAGACAGGTAGAATGTGTGGGTTTGTGGGGTCCTGAAGCAGGGAGTCTCTTCTAGACATAAGCTGGAGTTGTCCCGGGAGTTGGGGGTGCCCTCAGTTTTGTTGGGGGCTTAAGGACTTTGATTGAAGGGTCAGTGGGTTCTACACAGAAAGTTTGGTCGTAAGTCTCTTGGGGTGTCTTCTTGCCTACGTCTACATCCGTTCCCAGTGGGGATAATGGAGGGTCCATCTTCTTCAGGATGAAATGTGGGGAAGCAGAGGCCCATAGCATACACCTCGAGGGACCCACGTGAGTTCTAGGTGTTCTGGGTGCCATCATGTCTCAGGGTCTGTAGAAGTACACCTCCCTGGACCTCTCTGTTTTGAACAAAGGCACCCCAAAATCCAAGGGGATCGCTACTGGGGAAAAGGTCTGAGTCTAGCCCCTCTCTCTGTGTGTCAGAGAGCCTCTAGATTCATGGCCAAGGGCGTTTGGGAGCAACATCTGCCCAAAGCTCTCCTGATGATGATGACGCGGGTCTAAGGCCATTTCACCCAGAAGGAGGAATGTGGAAGGCAGGGCCCAAGCCTTGTCCTGGAAGGAGGACAAGGCATAGATTAGGGTGTTCTGTGAAGGACACCCTGCCGGGAAGGAGGACAAGGCATAGATTAGGGTGTTCTGTGAAGGACGTAGGACCTGTTTTCCTCTCATTCCAGAGGGGAATCTGAAAGATGGAAAGAGGGGATAAGGAG
Organism: Lophiomys imhausi; assembly: GCA_907164525.1. Lineage (NCBI taxonomy): Eukaryota > Metazoa > Chordata > Mammalia > Rodentia > Muridae > Lophiomys > Lophiomys imhausi. The sequence goes on along the minus strand of CAJQZJ010000148.1, from coordinate 1,461,813 downwards.
GCGCTTGGTGGTCAAGCAGCCAATTGGTGAACACGTAGTCCCTGGAAGGCATTGTCATGTGGCCCTGGGTTCCTTTGCCTCATCTTCCCCTGAGTCCAGGTATTCACCATGGCCCTGTCCGCTTAATGGACAGGCCTGGCAGTGGCTGGGTGTGGCCAGCCTTAGGAGCCTGGGTGGGGTCTAGTGGCTTCTTCCCAGAATGGCACTTAGTCTGCGGGGGGGGGGGGGTTGAGCCTCCACAGGGGTCAGAGGGCATCTGGCTCTATAGTGTTTCCACCACCCCAGAACCACTCATGTATTAGGGAACAATTTCCAGTCCTTCCAGCACAAGCCACCCTGGACCTGACCCTCTCTCTGCTTGCTCTCAGTAAGGACATAAAAGACATGTTCCTGTGCTCCACCTTACCCCTGCACTGCCTTTTGGGGCCCCGAGTACATTCTAGTCCTGCCATCTCCACTTCAGACCCTGCTTCAGATCTCAGTCGCTTGTGCCCAGCTATCCTGGCTTGTGGGCAGTGTCCAGGCACGGGGTTGCTTTCATACCTAGCCCCCGCTTGCCCTTCCTTCTGTAGGGAGGGGCACCTCCATCTGCCGCCCGTGGCTCCACAGGCAGGAACCAGGGAAGATGGTGATGCAGCTGAGTGGTAGATGCTTGCCAAGTGTGCACAAGACCCAAGCTCCATGCCCAGCACTGCAAAACGAAAGCACACAAGCAAAACACTCAGGGGCAGTCTCATCTCTTCCCTACGCTGTCCTCATGAAACAATCAGGGGCACTGTTCTCTCGTTTACAGAAGGAAAACGTGACCGTGTGTGAGTGAGGCCACATGCACGCTATAGTGCATGCATGTGGAGATCAGGGACAACATCGGGTGTTATCCTCTCCTTTCTCCTTGTTTGAGGCGGGGTCTCTTGTGTGCTGTTAGCTGGCCTGTGGGCCTCTGGAGATTCTTGCCTCTGCCCCCAGTCTTGAAGGAAGAACACAGGGATTACAGGGGTGTGTGTGTGTGTGTGTGTGTGTGTGTGTGTGTGTGTGTGTGACTGTGACCAGTTTTCATGAGTCCTGAGGATCCAAACTTAGGTTCTCATTTTTGAATGGCAAGCATTTTACTGAGTCATCCATCTCTCATGCTCCTGGTCTCTCTGTCTGTCTCTTTCTCTTCATTGTTATTTTTATTTCTTTTGAGGCAGGGTCTCACTGTGTTTCCCAGGCTAGCCTTGAACTCCTGGTCCTCTTACCTGGGCCTCTAAAGTTCTGGGATTTCAGGTGTATACCACTGCTCCTGGTGATGAATGGGCTCTTTCAGGAGTGGATTTGTTATGAGGATATGACCTCTCTGGCTTCCTGTGCAAAGCCTTCTGCCACATCGCAATGTAGCCAGAAAGTCCTCACCAGGGGTCACCACGTTGAAATTAGGGCTTCTTGGCCTCTAGAAGCATGAACTACAGAATCTCTATTCTTTATAAACTACCCAACCAGCCTCAGGTGTTTTTCTATACAACAGAAAGGGACAAAGACTACAATCACTACTCTCTCCCTCATGTTCTCAAGCCACTCAGTGGGAGAAGCACCCTGTGCGTGGTTCAGGGTCTCTGACTCGCTTGTTTCCATCATGCAGTGGTCAGGGGGCAGCGAAGCCCACTCCACCATGTCCCTTGTGAGGCTTGCTGCCCTCATTTCTCCTTCAAGCAGGAGCTCCTGTGTCTCCTTCTGCTCTAGTTGTGTCCCCTCCCTAAACCACAGCTCCCCCTTGCAGCTTACTCCAAGTGCCTTTTCCTTCAGAATTGCATCACGTGTTTGGCCTTGGTGTAACTTCCTTAACCCTGGTGCCCTTCTCTGGGGAGCCCTCTTGAGCTGCCCTTCCCCTACCTCTGGGTTCCCCCTGCTCCCATCACGTGTTTCTCACCCATGCTCCAGCTAGGGGCTTTCCTCTCCTCTCTGTAGCCTCCTTATCCTGGCTCAGTCTGTCTCCTGAAAGGCATCGTAAATATTAGTGGCAAAGTTCAGGCCATGACTCAGTTCAGTGCTGTCTTGCGCCCCCATCCCCCAGAGAAGGGCATGCAGACCTTGAGGGGCGGTGGGACCGCAGTGGACAAGGATGAATCCCTGGGACCATTTGGGGGAGCCACTTGGAATCTTCCCTCCTAAAGTATCAGCCCCTTCTGCAAGAATTGGGGAGATGCTTGCCAGGTGCCATAGTTGGCAGGGTTCTGAGCACCATGGCCTATCCAGGCCTTTCTCCTAGTTTCTTTGGGTGGATTATGATCTGGAATCTCTCTATCTGAAAATACCCATCAGGAAGCAGCAGCCCTACTCCAAATAGGAAAAGATCAGCAGGAGGCAGGCAAACCTTAATTCCCATCAAGGGGATCCTATAGGAGTTTATGGCTTCAGGACAGTTCTCTGGGGGACCTAAATGTCCAGTTCTAAGGTTCTCCCCGGGACAATATGAGTAGGAGTAGGAAAGGCTGTGTCTGTCCCCACCCATCCAGTCCTCAGCCCACTGAGTCCCTAGAGCCATCAGAGACTCTATGCTGTCCCACCCTGCTTTGCCCTATGGAAAAGTCACTGCAAACAGTGCCCAGTAGAAGGTGCCACACCTAAGTTGGTAGGCCAGGACCTGCAGTGCTGAGGGCCACCTGGGTCCAGGGAAGATGCAGGAAGTACAGCTGGGCATCTCTCTGCCCCCCCCCCCTTCTGCTGCAGCGTTCTCCTGTTAGATCGGGCTTTGGTGCTTCCAGCTGAGGAAAAGGCCATGTGACAGGCACTCTTTGGGTGGCATGTCCACAGTGAGACCCTTCTGGTCAGCTAGGCTTGAAGCTTGAGGCTCCTCGCACTGCCATGTGTAACTAGCCATGTGTGCCCCATACCTCAGTTGGCAGGGCTCTGGGCACCGTCGCCTACCAGGCCTTTCCCCTAGTTCCGTGGCTCCTCTTGGTTATGCAGGCAGCCTGGCTGTGGCTCAGAGAGAGGCTGCCTCTTGGCTAATGTGGCCATGTGGCTTCTGAGCCTGGCCTGCATTAGGAGAGGGGCTGTCATCCCTGTAGGGCTGCTTTTGGGCGGAATCCTTCTAGGCTTCTGGCCATTTGATGGCCTCTTTCCTACCTGGACTTACGTATCATCTTGACCTTGTCTTGTCTCTGCTGTGAATTTGACTTTGCCAGCAGGGGACCCCCAGCCGGGGGGACATAGGCCAGGAGTCCAAGGTAGCCGTGGGTTCTTCTTTCTAAGCCAACCTCCCTAGATGGACTAGAGAGTTACAAAGAGTATTCCTGGGCAGGCACAACTGGCCGGGAGTGGAGGGGTTACTAGCCTGGTTGGGTGCCAGAAAAGACCCTCAGCCCACGGGTCCTGAGGACGCCCAGCTGTGGGCCCCATGAGCTGTCACTGAGCATGTGCGTGGGAGGGATGAACCATGAAAGAAGGTGTGAGAGCGAACATGTGGGAGCAGGTGCCCCAGAGCCCGCGTGCGGGCGGGGAACCGTGAGAACAAGTCTGTGGGTGGGGACAGACTTGGGCAGGGGGTGCTCTTGCTTTTGGCAGAGAACCCCAGAAGACCTAAGCAAGTTTGGGGGGGGGGTGCAGACTATTCAAAGGAAAATACTGGCCACTAGGTGTCACCAGGAACCCACGGGACTGAAAAAGCTTCCCCTTCCTTCTACCCATATCCCTCAAGTAAATAAACCCACTCTCTTAAGTAGAGGACACTCCAGAGTCTGTCATAGTCTAGGCCACTAGTTGAGATGGGATGTTATTCGTCTTTTCCACAAGGACACATTATAGAAGCTACCCTGCTCCCACTCACACAAACCCAGGCTGAGGCCCGTGATGTCCTGCTTCAGACAGGGACCTTCTGCAGAATCTCTGGATGAACACTTCACTTTGTGCCTCCCCTACCTGCCACCCTGGGTGAAGAAGTAAGGATGAAGACTTCTCACTTACATCCGACCCTCGTACCCACCCAGGCCCGCCTTGACAATCAGATTCCCTCACCCCCACCCAGGCTCCTGTGGGTCTCGGTAGCTGTGTTTAGTGGCTCGGGAAGACAAAGCTTCAGGTCGCATTGCTTTCTTCCCCCTTGGGAGCCAGCCCCTCCTCAAAAAACCTGGAACATTCTGGCTGGTGTGTCTGTCCTGACTGGAACCTGTAGAGGCAGCAAAGAGAGGATGCCACGGCCAGAGGGTTGCACAGGGCCCTAACAACTCCACCAGCCGAGAAGCAGCTGAAACTCTAGACAGACACCTCAGTTGCAGAGCGAGGGCTCCCTAAGGCAGTGCAGGGGTGCTCTATTTCAGCTCCCACACCTCTTTTGCCCCCACTTCAGTAAGCCCGAAGACCCAACCATGACACTGGGCCCAGCCCCTGCAACCTTGGTGTTTTCCTTCTCACTCACTTGGCACCAGCCACATGGCTCCTTAGGTCAGCTCAGTTCTGCCTCAGGGCCTTTGTACTTGCTGTTCTCTCTACCTGGGAAATTCTTCCCTCATAAATCCTCAGGGACAAGGCTTACTCTGAGCATTCCTTTGAACAGCACACCCAATCTCAGCTCTTTCTCTTCAGACTGTCTTGCTTTTCCCCTTGATGGGCACTTGAAACTCTAGATATCTAACTTAATTGTTTTTATTTTATTTTATTTCATCTTTTAGGACAGAAGTATTGAACCCAGAGCCTTCACACGCTAGGCAAGTGCCCTCCCACCAACCTACATTGCAGCCCTTCACTATTGGATTCTGGGTAAACCCTTTACCAGTCGGCTACACCTTAGCCCTTTTTTTTTTAAACTTTTTGTTTTGACCCAAGATCTCACTAGACTGCTCAGGCTGGCCTTGAACTCACTATATAGTCCATACTGTCCTAAAACTTGTGATCCTTCTGTTTCAGCCTCTCAAGTAGATGGGATTACAGGCCTGTGCCACCAGGCCTGATACTTACCTATTTTTATTGGTCATCTCTCCATTACCCACACTATCCTATAAGCCAAACCAACACTCTGCCTACTTTGCTGAGGCAGAACCTCTCTCACACAACTTAGCTCAGTGTTAGTATACAGTAACAAATGAATGAATGAATCAATGAATGAATGAATGGAGTAGGGTACATGGTATATGGCTGCTTCCATCCTCCCGAGCTCATCTAGCCATGGCAGAACAAAGGTTTGGGGCTCGCCTTTCACCTTTTCCCTGTTGAAAATCTCATGGGGGAACGTCTTACAGGGCCTGTCTGGGCTAGAGTTGGGGGCAGCCTGAGGCCCATGCTGCAAAGCCACAGACCACTGCAAAGCCGCCTTGCTTTATGACCCTGTCACTCGTGGTTTACCTTCAACAAGTTGCATTTGATGATCGCAGGCACATACCACAAGGTGTGTTGCCACAAGCATTGTAGTCTCCTGTGCCTATGACTCTGGGGACATGTAGGAGTCGGGAAAGCACGCGGTAAGGAAGAGGTGAAGCCCCAGGGGGCGTCAGGCCTTCAGGGAGCTGTACCATCTGGGAGAGGAGCCAGTGGGCCATTGGAACATCTCACTATTAGGACCCCCAGCCCCAGATTAGGGCTCTGGTGAGGCAGTATTAACACTGGGACAATCCCAGATACAGGCCATGAAGGCTATTCAGATGCAGGGGTGCCTGGACTCCCATTGTTTCTCCTGGTCTCCAAGAGATATTTAAATCAGCTCTCCCCTGCGTTGGGCATAGGCAGCACCCTTTAAGTGTTTTCTCTTAACTTTCTGACAACTGAGTTGTAAATGTGTTAAAATCCATTTCATCATTCAGACAAAATTGTCTTACGGAAATGTACACAGCTAAAAGTAGCCTAAAGATTTTAAAACACTTTCAGAGAAAAGTCTTTGAAAAGCATAAAAACAGTGCCATTTTTTTTTTTTTTTTTTTTTTTTTTTTTTTTTTTTTGAGGAGAGAGAGGTAAGGAGCCATAAGCCTCCAATGCGTGTGTGTTGAGAGAGCTCTGAAAGGACCTGAAGGAACCTCAGAGGTTTCTGGGAGAACCACAAGACAAACTCCAGCTCTTGTACACTGCAGGGTGGGAACTGGTTCCTGTGAAGGGGGCCCTTTCTCCTGACACGGGCTGGTAAAATCGGACTGCAGTATCTGACATGCTCAGTAGGTGTCTTGGCCAGGAGGAAGTCCCAACCAGGCACTAGCTCTATTGAAGCTGTAGACCCAAGAAGTCTCACATGCTTCTGCTTTAGTGTTGGTGACCTCCAGCCTGGGTCTGCTTTGAGCCAGGGGCCACCACATGTCCTCCCAGTGGACAAAGCTGTCTTCTGGCCATGTTGCTAGCTGGCAAGCACCAGTCACTAGCCCTTAGCTCCAGAAGCGCTGGCCAAGACCAGGACTACAGAGACCGGTATGTTTCTGAGAAGGAGCCAAGACATTGCAAGGGACAGCTACAATGTTTCTCTAGTCAGAACCTCGAAGGGGCCATCCCAGGCTTGGACAGGACCCAAACACACCAGTGCAGGCAAATGCACCCATATGAATATGCCCACAAATATGTATGTGTACGTACGAATATGTATTCCCACACATGCATTTGAGACACAACAACACACATGCATAAATAACACACACAAGTGCACTGAGTGCTGAGACATTTGTGCAAATGGACGATTATATGCGTGTGTATGCATGTGTGTGCACACATACACAAAGGGCACCTGAACTCAGCTTCTCTCTCCTCAGGCTCTTGTAGATAGGTGGAGAAAGACCCCTGGGGTGAATTTAGCTGGGGAGGGATCATCTTTCCACCTGCCTCTTCTGCCCCATCTGGACTGGTCATTGTGAGGGTTGAGAGAGCCACTGAGACAGCCTGTAGCTGAGCAGCTAAGGTCCCAGCCTGCTGCTATCTTAAAGACCTCCAGTACCTTGGTCCCTGCTGGAGGTGGGGCTGCTACCTCCTCCTCCCTCCCCCTCCTCTTCCTCCTCCTTCTCCTTTTCTTCTTTCAATTTTGGAGATAGGATCTCTCTTAGTAGCCCTTGGCTGTTCTGGAGCTCACAATGTAGATCATGCTGGCCTTGAACTCATAAGCATCCACTTGCCTCTTTCTCTCAAGTGCTCAGATTAAAGGTATGTGCCAACATGCTCAGCCAGGCAGGGCTTCTCAATTCCTTCAATTCTTCAGTTGACTCGAACCTGTAAGAGCTTCAGAATTTGGAGCACATGACCTCTGGTCCCTGTTGTCCCCTGGCCAGCATGCTGGTACATCTGATGTTCAAGGGTGACTATGAAATCATTTGTATTTGTGGCATCATCATTTGTCCTTGCTGTTGAGAGACCTGGGGCCATGGGAGGGACTCCAGAAGCCCTAGCTCCTCAGCCCTGCCCTGAGCAGGCTGTGTGGAATCCAGCTTGCTGACCACCAGCCTTGCCCACAGTCCTTGGCAGGGGTCAGAGTTCTATCACCTCCCCCCTTAGATCAATACCTTCCAGGCTACTGTCAGCAAATCTTTGATCTGTGACCTGGCCACACAGGTGACCCCTGAACCTACTGGTCTTTCCACCAATCCTTGCCGTGTTCTCTGGGGTGGGTGAGGGGCTGGCCCCTGGCTCTGGATCAGGCTTTGAGAGGAAGGGAGGATGTGAGGTTATCTGTTTCTGTATGTCCAGTCTCTTTTCTTTCCTCCAGACTAAGGGCTGACAAATAAGCTGGAGGCTCTGTGCAGAGACCCCCTTGGAGCACCAGGGCCCAGGAAGGCTATGAATAAAAGATTTGAAAAGCCCTTCTAAGGCTAAGAGACTGTGGGAGCTCCAGCCTCAGAGTAACTTCCTGCTTTGTCTTCAGTGTCCCCCAAGGGTATCTAGTAGTGCCAAACTACTGTGCCTTGGGCTTGGATCCTGGGGCTTACAGCCTCATTCTCAGCGTGGTCTGGTTGAAATGGGGTGTAGTGGGAGATGCCATACAACCAACATTTAGGGCTAGTCCTCAAACCCCAAGGATGGAGAGATACTTTCTTGCTAATCCAGAGGGTCCTTCCCAGCAGCAAGTCCACCCACCAACTTGAGACCAAGCAGCTTGGACTGGGAATGAGAAAGGGGAGAGTCAAAGGCCTCCCTTGTGCTCCCTGGGTCGTGTCCCCTAGGGCTTAGCTGGGAGAGCCCCTGATGTATCCACTCCTATCCTGCCCACTCATCCTGCTCTACTCGGAAGCTTTCTCACACTGTCTCTTGGTGGATCTACTAGGGGTACCAGGAACCCATTCTCCTGACCCACTCAGACAGCAACTTAAGATTCCAGAGCTCCTTAGAAGACACCACCGACCTGAGACTGTGGGACAACAAACGCCATGTGATCCTTACCTGGATCCTTAGAGGAGATGCCTTCTGCTCTCTGAGGTATTCTGAAGGCGCTAGTTAGGCTCAGCCCCTCTCTGTCTCAAATCCACGATCATCTACTACAGGGAGGGACAGTGGCTCAGACTCCAAAAATGAGAAACTTCCTTTCTCAGGAGAGGAAGAAGATAACCAGAGGAGGAAGGGTAGGGGAGAGGAACAGGGGAGAGGTGTGAGACGTTGTCTGCTAATATGGAAGGTGTGGGTAAGCATTTGGTGGGGAATATGTTGCAGATGGGGACACAGGCACAGAGAGGAAAGGCAAGGGTGGATGCTCACATGGGCCTGACTCCAGAGTCCTGCGACTCTGACTCTCCCTTAACACCCTTAGCCTTGAGCTTCACCTCTAAGCATATCAGCCCTGGGCAAAGTCCTGACCCACTGCAAGGACCCCCTTGCCATGCCCAGGCATTGCCTGTCTGCTTTCCTAGGGAAACTATCAGGGGCAAAGAGACAGCAAGCCAGGCTGGGTGGAAGATACACAGATGACTATGTGGGCAGCAGGCCCAGAGGTCACGGTAATGCAGAACAACTGTGGCAGCTCGTGCTTTTTAACTTGTTTGTTTGTTTGTTTTGTTTTGCAGTCCTGGGGATTGAACTTAACGTCTCATCTATGCTACACAAGTATTCTACCACTGGAGAATGTTCCCAGCCCCTCACTAGGGGATTCTAGGCAGGTGCTCTACCACTGAGCCACGCCCCCAGCCCCTCACTGGGGGATTCTAGGCAGGGGCTCTACCACTGAGCCACGCCCCCAGCCCCTCACTGGGGGATTCTAGGCAGGTGCTCTACCACTGAGCCACACCCCCAGCCCCTCACTGGGGGATTCTAGGCAGGTGCTCTACCACTGAGCCACACCCCCAGACCCTCACTGGGGGATTCTAGGCAGGTGCTCTACCACTGAGCCACGCCCCCAGACCCTCACTGGGGGATTCTAGGCAAGTGCTCTACCATTGATTCACATACTCTAGCTCTCCTTTTATTTTTTTTGTACTAGGACATGATTTCACTAAATTACTCACACAGGCTCTGAGTATGTAATCTTCCTTCCTCAGTTCCAGAGTACCTGGGATCACAGGCATATGCCACCAGACTTGGCTACCTATCGATTCTGAAGCCTGCATCCTACACCATGGCTACACCTTTGGCCACTCCTCCAGCAGTCGTCTGGCCTCTCTGAGAACGAGGGTTGCTTGCCTCTCTAGCCAGGACTGGGCTCTGACAGGAAGGAATAACCTAAGCAATCTTGCCATGGGTTCTGGCTTAGAGACCTTCATGCACAGCATGCAGAGGGAGCCACTCTGGCATCTGGGACACCTAGTCTACCTCCTGGGAAACCAGGATTGAGAAGGGAATTGGCTCTTTTAGCTCAGAGGCTGGGGGTGGACTTGGAGCTTGGGTGGACTCCTTGGGCATTGAGTTAACATTCCACTGTAAGTCCTCCCCCAGGGCAAGCTGAGAGGATGAGCATGGCCATCGTGTGTCTGCTATCAGCTTCTCTATATCCCCGTGAGCACCCAGAGCGCCCCCCCCCTCAGCTTGGCCACAAGAAAAGGGATATTATCCCCAATTTCCCTGTCCTGAGTCTACTAAAGAACATCTGCCGGGAAGGAGAATGTGGGGGTCAGGGTCCTGAGCTGGCTCCCCCCACAAGGTCTGGAGATTAGGCACCCACCCGAGGGAACCCAGGTTCTCTCTATTTCTCATGGTTACTGGGGCCTGATGCTCCTTGCGTGGCCCAGACTCAGCCCGACACACTGCGTCACCTAGCACGCATAGGGGTTCTGATGAGACAGCTGCTCTCACAGAGCTGTGGACACATGCCTTGCACACAGAATCACACATGTGTACCACAGGCACATCATATAGACACAATCCAGAGACATCACACAACGCAGTGACACAGAGCCACAGATGCCATACAATACACAGGCAGAGGCACATCACATGCACAGAATATACGTGCCACACGGGTATAACCCAGATGTCACAGCACATGTAGATACACGCTGCACACATATGGAGCACACAGCCACACAGACATAGTTCAGATAATCACACTACTCACACAAACATGTGCTGCCCACCCCCTTATACCACCCCCGAGCATATGCACCACAGAGACAAAGCCCATGGATGTAACACAGATGCACACCGTATACACACACACAGCTTATATGCCACGCTGACACAACCCACAGGTGTCACACAAACACACACCATACACGCATGGAGCACACGCATATCACCCCAATGAAGCCTAATACAGCCCACAGACTTCAAACAATGTCCAGACACACATCACCCTGCCTTACCTACAGACACTCAGTGTGCCCTGCACACAGACTGGAGAACCAGTGTAGTGGACCCGCAGAAGCCTGGAGCCACATGCTAATCCCCAGACATTCTCAAACTTCCACTTGGCCACAATGGAGCTTCAGAGGGCCAGGGCTGAGGGAGACCAGCAGAGGGTAGTGGGGACCTGCAAGACTGAGGAGCCAGGTAGGGGTCAGGCTGCAGTTCCTGGTGGAGAGCTGGAAGCAGAAGCCTTGGGGTTGGGGACACCCTAAAGGGCCTCATAAGAGCCAGGTGTCCCTCTCTACACCCTAGAGTCTGAGTGGGCCCAGAACACCCCACTTGCTCCTTCTTGGTTGGCCCAGGGTGTCTGATAAGACCCCTTCCCTCTATCCCTTTGACTTGACACATAGGACTTCAGATGGGACTGGGGACCCCCATATTCATGCCCAGAACAAATGACCTATCCTACTGGAGACAATTTCGGTCTGAGTCAAGGTGCACCATTTATTTACCCCAGGCCACAGGAGGGCCTGCCCTAGGCCTTGGATTCTTGAACTGTGAGCTGATGAGAACAAAAGGCCCATCTTGGAGATCAAGGCCTTGGGGGCCTCTGACTCACTGCGTAGCATTCCACCCTGGAGCTAGACCCTGCTAACTCAAAGAGCCCCAGGCCCCACTAAAATGTGAACCAACTGGTGGCCTGTTGGGAATTAGTTGGAAAGGGTAGGGCTGGGAAAGCAGGTGAAGTCTTGTGTGGGCTCCTGACAGCAGCTGGCTTTTCATAGGCCTGAGGGCTCTCCCAAGAGGTTGCAGGCAGTGGGCACTGAGATTCCCAGTATCAAGGCTGCCACGCCTTCCTCAGGGTGGCCTCAGCAGTGCAAAGGGTGAGGCAGAGTCAGGTGTGGTGGCGCATGCCTAGAATCCCAGCCCCGGGAAGGCTGGGAGGGAGCTTTTAAGTGGGAAGCTAGCTTGGCTATAGAGAGAGACTCTGTCTCAAGAAAGAAAGAAAAGAGAGAGAGAGAGAAAGAGAGAGAGAGAGAGAGAAAGAAAGAAAGAAAGAAAGAAAGAAAGAAAGAAAGAAAGAAAGAAAGAAAGAAGGAAACTGGGTAGGTATATGTGGGGCTTCAGCTGAGGTACCTTGAGGGACAACCTTGTGTTCCCCCTGGGCTAGACAGCATTAGAGACTTCAGCATCACTGCCCAGCAAGGTTACTCCCGCTAGCAACTGAGCATGTTTCCCTTGCCTGTGTGTGTGTGTGTGTGTGTGTGTGTGTGTGTGTGTGTGTGTGTGT
>CAJQZJ010000148.1:1445827-1449868 GCA_907164525.1 Lophiomys imhausi | reverse complement strand
TGTGTGTGTGTGTGTGTGTGTGTGTGTGTGTGTGTGTGTGTGTGTGTGTCCCGCCTTTCTTTGGAGACAGGCTCTTCCCATGTACCCTGGCTGTCCTGGAACTCCCTATGCAGAACAAGCCGTCCTCAGACTCACAGAGATCCACTTGCTTCTGCCTCTGGAGTGCTGGGACTAAAGTCATGCACCACCATGCCTGTTTTTGTTTGTTTTGTTTTTTCCTTTTTTGTTGCCGTTAACCCACTAAGTCTAATTAGTGCTGCCCCCAGGAACGTCATGGGTGCAATGGCTCTGGCCTTTGCCCTTGATTCCTCACTGCCCCACTGAGAGCCACGTCTGTGAGCACTGGTCACTGCCTGCTAGGCATCCCTGCCTGAGGGACATCAGTGTTGGTGGTGGTGGAGGAAGAAGTCACTTGATCTCTGGAGAAAGAAAGCAAAAGGCTGCTGGCTTTTGAGAGGACCAGTCCCCACATCCACTTCTGCCTAGTGTGTGGGGGCCTCAGAAAGTTGCACCTCAGGGAGGACAGTGTGACAGATACCTTCTCTCTGGAAGTCACCATGCTTGGTCTGGCAGAGTATATCCTGCCCAGCTTGACTCTGCCTGGCCCCTGTCTCCCCCTAGTTAGCTGCAAATTCTAACCTCCATCTCTAGCTCTGGACCACTCAGAGGCTGGTGAGCCAGCCCACTTGGGTAGGAGTGATACTCCCAGAAAGGACAAGATGAAACCAGGAAGTGGCCCCCAGCGCCATGCAAGTGTCTGCCTGCCATTCTTTCTGGGTGAGGGGGTGGCTGTTCTTGAATAGGGCCTTAGTCACCCTCTGTCAGGAACCCTATACCGAGTCTCTGGGAAATGCCACAGGCTGCCACAGCTGGACTCTTTGGGGCTGACCCAATGACCCATACTCAAGTTGCCTGCTGGGGACTGGCCAGACTCACTGCCTGTGATATCTCTGCTGCCCGTTGGTCCATGGAAAGTCAGCCTGTGAACTTGCCCACTGCCTCTCCCTCTGCCAGCCCCTGGGCTCTCTCACCCAGAGGAGGGACACGGAGCTTCTCGCTGTGATTTCTTTTCTCAAGGACTTTCTCGGTTCCCACGCCATCCAGGAAAAGTCTGACATCTGGAGCCTTTGAGGACTTCTATATTGACAACCTCTGATGGTACTCTTTGTTGGACCCTGTCCCAGTAGGACATCTTCCCTCTGTGCCACACTAAGACCTGCACAGAGTCAGACTCCAGCTGTCTTTCCCATACGGCAGGCTTTGAGCCTGGGTCCTATGGATGTCCTGGGTACTTTCATCATGGTAATGGCTCGTTTTATGTCAACTTGACATAAGCTGGTCATCAGAGGGAAGGGAGCCTCAACTGAGAAAATAACTCCATAAGATCAGGCTCTAGGCAAGCCCAAAGGCATTTTCTTTTCCTCTTTCCCTTCCTTCCTTCCTTCCTTCCTTCCTTTCTCTTCTTTTCTTTCTTTTTGTTTTTCTGTTTGTTGTTTGTGGTTGTTTTTGTTTTTTTCGAGACAGGACTTCTCTGGCTGTCTTGGACTTGCTTTGTAGACCAGGCTGGCTTTGAACTCACAGAGATCCACCTGCCTCTGCCTACCAAGTGCTGGGATTAAAGACAGGCATCACCACACTTGGCTCAAAGGGCATTTTAATTAGTGATTGATGGGAAAGGCTCAGCTCATTGTGGGTGGTGCCATCCCTGGCCTGGTGGTCCTGGGTTCTCTAAGAAAGCAGGCTGAGCAAGCCATAGGAGCAAGCCAGTAAGCAGCTCCCCTCCATGGCCTCTGCATCAGCTCCTGCCTCCAGGTTCCTACCTTGTTTATTCTTTGATCATGGTGTTATGGCAGAGCAATAGTAACCCCTATTAAGACAATCACTGACATGAGGTGCAGTTTTCCCATTATCAGCAGGGTTGGAAGTCTCGACTAGGAGTCTCTATGCACAGTGAGCTAGAAGGGCCTGGTGAACGGCAGGTGCTCTGTAAGAATAGGCAGTCCCAGATTTACAGGGCTTACACAACTTGATATAGTTTTATTTTTGTTTTTCTTTATGATGTTGAGAAAGGAATACGCATTCAATAGAAACCATACTTCAAATCAGGGATGTGGATCTTTTCTCAGGCATGTGGTATTTGGTATGATTTTCTCTTGATGCCCAGCAGTGGCTGCTGCTGCTGCTGCCGTAGTAAACCACCACGGCTCCTGGGTAGTCCTGGGATTACAAAGAGAAACTCGATATTCTCCACTGTTCTGGGTTCTTAACCTGTGATGCTTGGTAGGATGAATGTATTCAATGCATTCTCCACTCCATCTATTTTTGTACTGCTATGATTTAAAAAAAAATGACCCAAGATTGGGTAATTTATAACTTAAAGACTTTACAATGTTTAAGCTGGGCACAGTAATACACTCCTGTAATTTCGTCTCTGTGAGGGGCTGGGGCGAGAGGACCCCAAGTTTGAAGACAGCCTGGAATAGCTGAGGGAGACTTTACCCCCAAAGTTACCAAGCAAACACTGTGGTTTGGCTCAAAGTTTTGGAGCCTTGGATAGGCAGAGTATAGTTTCAGCCTCTGCTTGGCATGTGGTGAGGGCTTTCTTGGTACACCATAACATGGTAGAAAGTATCACAAAGAGTATCTTCCTCATCTTATGAGACCACTTTACCTCTACGTTCTCATGTGACCCCAATAACATCCCAAAGCCCCACTCTCAAATACTGTTCACATAGGTATTAGGTTTTGGACACGTGAATGTTTGGGGGACCCATGGCACATATTTTTCAACATATAATAGGTTTACCAGGCAGGTCGTGATGGCATACACTTTCAATCCCCACACTCAGGAGGCAGAGGTAAATGGATCTCTGTGAGTTTGGGGCCAGCCTGGTCTACAGAGTGAGTGTGCAAAGCCATCGTAAGTGAAGATGCAACTGCACTTGATCTTATTGATCTTATTATCACTGTGATCCTGTCTAGCCCAGTACCCATACTGCTCTTCGCTGTCTACAGCCACGGCTGGAAGAGTGACCCATGAGTACCGCCTTCCACGTGATCTGAATGTGATTGTGCGATGCAGCTTATGTGTCTGAACATTTGGTCCAACTGGTGGGGCTGTTCTGGGAGAATCTACGCCCTTGGGGCTGTGACCCAACTGGCAGAAGGAGGTCACTGGAGGTGATGTATCTGACTCTGGTCTGAACTCTCTGCTTCTTGATCTCGCAAGAACAAGCCACACTGCAAACTTCCACCACCACAGTCAGCCACCATAACTGCCATGCTTCTTTGCCATGATGGACTGAAATCCCATAAACTGTGAGCCAAAGAAACAGTGCCCTCACATTTTCATCTGAGGATGTTGACTGCTGTACTGGGCAGGTTCCGGTTCTGCTCCCTCTCCCAGGCGCCCTCACTCCGGGGTGGATCTAGGGAGTAGCAGTGTCTAAGGTACTTCATAGGGGAGATAAGTTGCATTAGATGAAGGGTCAGGGAAGGCATAGGAAAGAGGCAGTGGTTGACTAGAATTCAAAGAGAGATCATTCGAGATGTGGGCAAGGGAGTGACTGCACTCAGGAGACCGAGGGTTACCCTCTGACCATGCCTGGACTTTGACCCTACCTGCATGACAGGATTCTCTTGTTATTTTAGCTCCTCAGACACTTGTCTCAGTTTTTTTTTTTTTTTTTACCTCATCTTTCATCCTTTGTTTGGTTGGTTTTATTTTTCCGAGACAGGGTTTCTCTGTATAGCCCTGGCTGTTCTGGAACTTGCTCTGTAGATCAGATTGGCCTCGGACTCAGAGATCTGTCTGCCTCTGTCTCCCGATTGCTGGGGTTAAAGGAGTGCACTGCCACTGCCCAGCTAGCTTTCATCATTTTTAAGTTGAAAGCACCCACCCAAAATGAAGCACGCATCCTCCTGGATCGCTCCCCACCTGCTCCATCAGTCTTGACTCGCTCCAAAGATTCACCTACAGGTCACGACCCTGCCCAGAGTACAACATTCTACATTTTGTTTATTTGTCTGTAGTTTGGTTCG
>CAJQZJ010000148.1:1420827-1440827 GCA_907164525.1 Lophiomys imhausi | reverse complement strand
ATCCCTTCCCTTTTGAACCCTCACCTCTCTGTCTAGTCCTTTCTCTCAGTTTATCCTGCCACCTACCCTATTCCTTTACCCCTCCCTTGTATCCTCTTTCTAGCCCTCCCTCTCTCTTCAGCCTCCTTGGTCTCTGATGGTCAGTTCCCCTGCAGGCAGCTGGCTTTAGCCTGGTGAGGACCTGCTTGGGTATTTTCTCTCTTAGTCACCTTGGCCCTCATCCTATTATCAGTTGGAAATGAATCAGAGATTAGGAAATGGGGGGGGGCAAGGTGGGGGTGTTATCGCTCGGTGCACCCGGAGCTCTTGCTAATCTCTGGTGGACCTGGATTAGAGAGGAAACACAGTTGCGACACAGAGTCTGTCTTACCGTCACTGTCATGTCCATGGTGAGGCTGTGGGAGACAGGGCCCAAGGTTGGTGAGGAGAAAGGGAAGGCCGAGGGCCAGGCTGGATAGAGCCCCTTGCAGGTATTTGCATAGCCACACATGGATATGAACACGCGTGGCAACCGTGTACACACACATGGGCACAGACACACAGGAAGCCTGCAGGCTTTGCACATGTCACTTGTCACTAAGGCCCAATGCCTCTGCATGTCTGTGAAACTCAAGCCCCCACCACCACCACTGTCACTGCTCACTGCATGGCTGTGCTGGCACTATTCAGGGTCCCTACAACCCATCTCCTCTGAGTATCTATCCAGTAGCTATGTTATTAGACCACGCTCCTCACATGGCCTTCCTATGGTCCTCTGGGTATTCCCACCATCTTCCTTCTGGCTGCTAGGCCTATGGTACGGTTCACACCCTGGCTCCACCCAGACTTCTGTACTCAGGGTTTCTGTAGCTCCTGCCATCTGGCCCCCTTCTGCTCCTTTGAGCCTCACTCAGCACACGCAATTCCCTCTGCTTGAGATTTTAACAACCATCTACCTGACCACCCACACACAGCCTAGATCACTCAGCCATCCAGACCCTTCCTCAGAACAGCCACAGTCTCCAAAATCCCATGCCACATGGGTTCCCCCATCCCCTGCTCTCAAAGCATAGGAATTCTTTCTTGCCTCCTACCTGCCTGCATTTGGCAGGGGCTGAACACACAGGAATATAAACTCATTGAGACATGGATGAGTCTAGGCCCCCGAAGAAGCCACACACAGCTTGTCCACAGGCACTTGCAGGCAGACTGGCAGATGTGGGGCATACAAAACAGAAGTACCCTGGGAGGTGCACATGGCTTGAGACTCACAGAAGCAGACACTTTTTTTCCCTGCTGTTTCCCAGACCCAAATCATCTCTTTAGACAATAGGTCCCTCAACCTGCCCCTCAGGTAGCCTCTCTCATCTTTGTGGGCCTCCTGGGCTCTGTGGCTGTAGCCTGCTCTTCAGGGGATAAGTCGTAGGAAGGGTTCTCTGAGCCTTGGCAGTGATCATCCTGTGTTCCACTTACAGCAAGTGACTTTAGTACCCATCACACACAGTGTTTCCCAGCACTGGGTTAACATGGAGGGCAGAATTAATCCTCTCAGATGTGACAGGATAAATGTTCTGTCCAACTCTCGGGGAGATGTGGACAGGCTTGCAAAGCAACAGCCAAAAGTTTTGTTTGTAGACTCACCCCCGAAATTAGTACAGGTCAGGGACATCAGTCTGTCCCTGCCAAGGGAGACTGTAGCTCAGAAGAGGTGGCTGGGCCTGGGATCTGGATGGGTGGCCATGATGAGAGCAGGGCTTCTGGGATGTGGTGGTTGTGGCAGAATGCAGGGTGCAGAGATAGCACCAGGGTCTAATCAGCTTTATTTGGGGGTCAGGGCCTAGATGGGGCATCATCTGGGAGGAAGCAGAGACAGTTGACTGTAGTGACAGGCCCCTAAAGAGGGCCTTGGCTCCCCTGTTGACAGAATGAAGCTTTGAGGGTTCCAGGCTTTTCATTACCCAGGGCACCCAGAGGCAACTTCTGTCTTCTGGAGATGGCTTTAACTATTGCTCACAATGGAGCTAGCAAAGGCAGGAGCCATGTGTCCCTTCCTAGGGGTATGCTCATCCTCCTAAGCACACTTGGGGACGCTTGAGAGTCTACTTCACTGCCACTATGAAGCCTTGATGGAGTCCGCCTCAGGTGTGGTGAAGAGAATGGAAGAGAAGCCTCAGTCCCTGGGACCTTCTCTCCAGCACAAGCTCATGTCTTCACTGCTCTGCCTTTGGCCCTACATCTGCTGGACGCCATCTTCCTCCTTCAAGGGCGTTGGAAAGTTCACTTTGAGGCAGCCCTAACAGCTTCTAGATCTTTCTGCTCAGATCTATAGATTTCTCTAGAAGGCCCAGCAGGCCTTGCCCTTTCTTCAGGCCCCACATTTGCAAAAAGACTAGTAGGAACAGGGTACTAATGTAGAAGGGGCTTCCACCACACCCACAGTTCTGTGCCTTTGGAGTTTTCTTGTCTCCCTCACTCCCAGGGCAGGTGGCTGGCCTGGCTTTTTCTCGGATGGAAATAATGAAGACTCCTTGGCTGATCTGAGAAATGTGAGCAGAGCTGGGAAAATCGGCCGTTTTTGTGGTTTGGGGGTTTGAAGCGAGTTTCACAACTGATCTCCCAAGCGCAGGGTCCGGTCGAATGTGCTACCTCGGGCCAAGCCATTTCCCAGCTGACTTTAGGGGTGACCGCCTTAGGCCAAGGTGGGGGCTTTGCTCACCTGCCCACTCCATTCCCCATGCTCCTCCTCTGGGGGAATAGTCAGGGGGTTGGATTGGTGGAGCCCTTTAGGGTGGCTGTCCTATGATTTCTTCCTTTTCCTTCAGTCTGGGGAGGAAGAGTGGTCCACCTGGATCATCTATCTGGCATACCTCACTCTCCTACTGAAAATCTTTCCCAGATGCCCTTGAGGAATCTGTAACCCTTAAAGACTTCATGGGAGGGGGCTTCAAAAGACCAAGAAAGTATCTTATTGCCATAATACTGGGCTGACTAACAGAAAGTACTGGAAAGCTGTTCTGGGGGCTCAGGGAGAGAAGAGTTATCCAGGTACCCCATGGAGACAGTTCAGAGCTCCCCTACTGCCCCTTTTGACAGTTGGGGTTCAGAGAGGGACTCAAGAGACTGTCCTGCCACCAGGTGGCCTGGCCCCCCAGCCTGTCCTTCCACCCTGGGAAGTCCCAAACTGCCTCAGGCCAGCCGGGGCAGAACTGAAATTGGTGACATATGTCTCTGTCCCCTAGGCTCTGGCCCCCACCCACCCGCCTCTAGAGTCTTCCCGCAGGAACCTCCAAACCCAAGAAGGAGGAGCAGGCAAATGGCTTCCCTGAATGAGAGCTGTTCTCCTGCCTCCCCTACAACCTGGCTGAGAAAGAAGGTGCCAGCTGATGATGGGACTGGCCCAGGATAGTGTGAGGCAATGGTACCCATGGAATAGCTTCCCGGCTCTGGCCTGCGGTGAACGGACCACGACAATTCTGAGTATAGTTGCCCAGTAAGGGTAGAGGCTAGGGATCTGCCACATCCTACAGGGCAGCTGAGAGAGGCCATCCACTAGTCGATGGAAGACTCCAAAAGGAAAGACCAGGGCTAGGGAGTTGGGATTTCTCAGGAGATGAGAGGGTTGGTGACATAAACACAGGAACCTGAGGTGAGGCAGGAAAGTTGTGGGATCCCACAGAGCAATACTCAGTAGCCGGGAACATGATGGTCAGTTATGTAGACAGGTGGGTGGACAGAAAAGTTCCATCTCTCCATGGGACAGATGAGCCCAAATAATTGAACACAGCCCAAGAGCCAGTCATCCAGCCTCAGAGGGACCCTTAGCAAGCCTGGACTTCATACGGGCACATCAGGGTGCACAGAGGATCACAGCATTGGGACTTGGCAGAGATGCTCAGTCCTACCTGCTGATGTGGGGCCAGGGGAGGCTGGGGTGTTTTGGCGGCATCTGCTGGGTGTGTGCTCCCCTTCCCGTTCCCTATCCATATCCCCCTCCCAGGTTCCTGTTTCTGTTTTGGGGCCACAGGACTTCCTCTTCTCATCACGGATCAAAATGGCTTCCTGGTCTCAACCGGAGGCATAGTGGGGGTGGGGGTGCTGGGACAAGTGGTTCAGGGGACACCTACAGAAGGAGGCAGTACCTGTACCTCTGTGGGGGACATGCTGAGGGTTGAGCCAGCAGAGGTCCTTCCTAATGAGTTAATGAGGTCTCTGAAGCTCCTCCAATGGAGCCTTAAGTGAAAACACCTGCCTAAGGTCATAGACAGTCACCTCCTCTCTCATTGCTATGCAGGGTCACTCTCATTTTTCCTTTTTTTTTTAATCTTGGGGATGCTGACTACCCTTGGCTGTTGTACACGCTCATGCACACACACACACACACACACACACACACACCTGTGAGCATCCTTCTTGAGTATGGAGAGCCGGGCTTAATGAGTTTGTAGTATATATGCGTGATGTGTGTGTGTGTATAAGCAAGCATCTGGGTTGGACTGGGCTAGGTGCACCATCTCCTTCCACTTCTAACCGACCTCTAAGTCTGAACAGAGTTTCTTTCCAGATGAAACTTAAGCTGTGGCCTGATGGTCACCTGCATAGGGATAAACTGAACTTTTTTTTTATATACTGGAGACTTTATATGGATGGCTATGAGGGAGACATGGACCAGGGAACATTGTGCAGCTCTCAACCTGCATGCACAGGAGCCATGTCCCCTGCCCAGGAAGGTACAGCCTGGAGGCCTGGGAAGCCCTTAACTGTCATATGGCTTGGTGGTATTTGTGGGGAAACATGGTAGGGCTAATGAATGGCCAAAACCCTGTCTTCCTCCCTGTCATCCAGCTGGCCAGAAAGAGCTCTGGAGCCAGATGCTTCCTCCTAGAGGTCTGAGGCCTGTGTCAAGGTCAGGCCAGCCTGGGAAACTACCTATCCCCTTCATGGTGCTGCCCAGCATTTACCAAGCCCTCGACTAGTCCCTTCATAAGAGAATGACTACAGCTATCACAGATAAGCTTCTTGTGACAAAACCGTCAGGGGATTCTAACTATGGGATCCAAACGGCTTGGCTAGCACTGCAGAAACACACTGAACTCTGGTCCTGGCTTCCTCCTTCCTTAGGAAAGCCTGGGGTCACCAGGTCCTCTTCGCTGGCACCTGAGTTGTGTTCCCTATTCACACTGAGCAGTGAGGGTAAAACAAACACTCCACAGATGTTTACATCATGGTCTCCAGGCCATAATTAAGTCTCTTCAAATTGCACCTTTATCAGCCACATATCTGGAGCAGCCTGGAAGGGGAAACATCTTGGAGCATCTAATGAAGGGAAGTTGGATGGGTTCTGAGACTCTTTTAAATCCTGAAGAATAGACCTTTGTTGCCAGTTCTCCCATCTCACCTGTGGTAGCCTGCCTCCACTCTGGACTCCATCAACTGCCTGAGGCCAGGGGCAGGACCAGGCGGCCCCAGTCCTGGCAGCAGACCCCATTAAGTCCCTCCCACCAGCAGCCAGCTTCTCCAAGTCCGATGGCACTGCTGGCTGGGTGCAGAGGCCCAGGATCGGGCGACTTGAGTGTGCCTCTCCTCTGAATCCAATACTCCTTTCTTACCAGATTCTTACATCTGTGCTTGGCTGGTATTACAGCCTACCTACAAGGAAACCTAGGTGAGAAGGCAGGTGTGGCAGCCTCTCTTCTCTTGCTCATTAAGATGGCTGTTTCTGGGGCTGGAGAGATGGCTCAGCAGTTAAGAGCACTGGCTGTTCTTCCAAAGGACCCGGGTTCAAATCCGAGCACCCAGATGGCAGTTCACAGCTGTCTGTAGTTGCTGGGCATGGTGGTGCATGCCTTTAATCCCAACACTTGGGAGGCAGAGGCGGTCGGATCTCGGTGAGTTACACAGAGTGAGTTCCAGGATAGCCAGGGCTACACAGAGAAAAACTGTCTTGAAAAACCAAAAAGAAAAAAAAAGGGGGGGGGGGTGGTCGAACCCATCAGAGCTGGAGTTACTGGTGGTTCTGAGCTGCCCTGTGAGTGCTGGGAACCAAACCCAGGTCCTCTGCAGGAGCACCAGAGTTCTTAACCCCTGAGTCACCTCTCCAGTCTCACTGTGGATATTTCAATACTGAACTTGTGCATCATTACTTTGGGCAGCTCTGTGGAAGCCCAGATCAGAAGAACAGTCTCTGTTCTAGTTAAATGTTCACTATGTCCTTGGATGCGTGACTCCTAAAATTGGGTATCAGGCCAATTTTTGCCTGGCATGGAATAGGGCAGCACACAGCCCTGTCATTCAGCCCCGTCACACCCCCCATACCCACTCACTGCCATACTTTTAAGGGTCATGCTGTTGCTCAGGAGGCTGGGGCCAAAGATCATCATGACTTGTCCAACAAAGTAAGTTCAAGGACAGCCTGGACACCTTAGGGAGACCCTGTCTCAAAATAAGAAGTACAAAAGGACTGGGGGTGTAGTTAAAAGATACTATGCTTGCCAACATGCAACAATCCCCAGTATCATGAAAAAAAGAAACTGAGTCCTGGAAGCAGAGACAACTTGTTCATGGCCTGTTGGATGGTAGGCGCAGAACCTAGAGAAGGGGGGCAAGAAACCTTTTCTAAAAATATACAGATGGCCAATGTTTTTATTTTTGTTTGCTTTTGGGGGGGTTGTTTGATTTTTTGTTTGTTTTTTTTTGCCACTGTTGCAGCTTTGCAGGGCAAAGGCAGCCATTAGCAATCCACTGTTGAGTGCCAATAAAACTTTATTGGTAGACAGTGAGATGTGAATTTTTATCATTTTCATGTGTCATAAAATATCTGTTTTTTTTCTTTGAAAAAGATTTTATTTTTATTTTATGTATGTGATTGTTCTGCCTGCCTGTATGTATGTGCACTGCATGTATGTGTGATGCCTTCAGAA
Source organism: Lophiomys imhausi (assembly GCA_907164525.1). Classification (NCBI taxonomy): domain Eukaryota; kingdom Metazoa; phylum Chordata; class Mammalia; order Rodentia; family Muridae; genus Lophiomys; species Lophiomys imhausi. Next base: position 1,433,931 of record CAJQZJ010000148.1, on the reverse strand, counting down.
GCATGAAGAGGGCACCAGATCCCCTAGAACTGGAATTACTGATGGTTGTAAGCTGCCATGTGGATGCTGGCGATCAAACCTGGGGTCATCTGGAAGACTAGTCAGTGAGCTTAACCACTGAGCCAACTCTTCAGTCCCTTGCTCTTGTTGTTATTGTTGGGTTTTGAGTATTGTTTTGTCTTGTTTTCAGCACAGTAGCAGAGTTTGAGCGAAGCTTTTACTGGCTGACCATTGGTCCAGGATGAGAGCCATGTAAATTTCCCCCAGCCTTGTTGGAGACCAGGCTGGCCCGTTATCCCATAAGGACCCAGAGAAGTACACAGACACAGTGCCCACTTCACACATGAAGGAAACGGACATACAAATGAACTAGCTAATTCACTGATGAACCAGCCAGCAAGGCCCTTAGCTCCTGGGTTTGAGGTTAGCAAGTCCATTCTCTGACTGAGGCCTTTTCTTCCAATCTACCTTACTGACCTGTGGGCAGGTGTTTCCCCACCCCTCTTGCTCATCTACCCAAGGCTATGAGGACCCTAAGAGAAGCCCTGGAAGTCCCAGGAAGCTGTAATCCACCTCCCCATCCCAATTCTCAATGGGCTTCCCAGTACAGCTCTGTTTTCAGCCTGGCAACCTGACTGAGGAACTAGATACAGCTTTGGGGCTGGGTATAGTAGGAAGGAGCTTTGGAGCAAAGAAAGGGCTCTGGGTATGCACTGGGGTGGGAAAGGATTGGCAGGTAAACAAAGGAGACATTGGGGTGGCAGAATGTCCAAGACACAGGTATGGAAGCAGGAGATGGCAGAAGGCAAGGCCTCCATGAATCCAGGAGAATGACTACAAGAAGGTTTCACTAGGCAGGGCAGGGGACAGCCAGTGACACTCGACCCTGGAAGGAGCAAAGGGTAGGGCTCCAATTCTAGTTTTAGCCTTGACCCACTCAGCAGAGGTTGCCCAAATGTCAAGAGTCTGGTTCCCATCAACCTCCATGGAGGTCTGTGCACCCTGACATGGTCTTTTCTATCTTACATTTAGGCTCCTCTTTGTCCCCTCTTGGTCAGTCAGTCATTAACTCATTCACTCTTCATTCATTCGTTCATTCATTCATTCATTCATTTTCATTCATTCAGCAAACACCATAGAGAGTTGGGGACTTGGCTGTTTGTTCCATACAGAGCTTATCTCTCATGTCCAAGGTTCTGGGTCTGAGTTTGGTGCCCAGCACTGAAAAACAATACAAGAGAAATGTTAAAAACAAAAACCTCCACAGAATGTCAAAAAATCTGTCATAGATACCCTTTACATATCAAGGCTTGAGACAGACGTGACCCTTGCCCTCATGGGACTGACAATCCCATATGGAAGGGAGGTGACAGCCATATGCATGAGACTGATAATGGGGCCATTTCAGAAATCAAGAGGAATAGACAGTGGAATGTGATCTGGTGGTGCCCAGGGGATGCTTTGGGAGGGCTTTTCCAGAGAGGTGACATTTACAATGGAAGCCTGAAGAGGAGCTGGGCCTTGCGGTGAAGGCCTGTTATTTCCAATGACCTGGGGGCCAGCCCAGGCAGATTTTAAATTTTATAACCCTGGGCAACTTAGTGAGTAGGAAGAAACCTGGAGATAGCAAAGGCAGAATTCTTGCCTAGAATCTAGCAGGAAGAGGCTGGGTAGCCAGGCCTACCGGATGGGAAGAGTTTAGCACCCTGCTAAGGCTCTGGGGAGCCTCTGAGGACTGGGCGATCTGACTGACCTTTGCAAAGGTCCCAGACTACCTGTGAGCCGTGGCCTCTGGAGGACTGGCAGGGTGAGAGGCCTGTCCTTCCCAGTGGCTGGTATGTGGCCAAGAGTCTGGATCCTGCCAAGTTTTCCCCTCAGACAGAGCAGGCGTGTTAGGCTGGGCAGGACGTGGGTGGTGGGCAGGCCCTGAGACTGCGACTCTTGGCCTGCTTCTGGTGTGGGCTTGGCCACGGGGGAGCTGTGTGTGGGCACGTCCTCAGGCTGCCTGCCTGCCACCCCCAGACACAGGAGCTCTGGGCAGACTGGCTCCCCTGAGTCCTGCTCTCACATGGTGGAAGTGTGCCAGAAGTCCAGGAAGGTAGCAGGGGAGGAAAGACCTCCTGGGGCCCTGAAGCAAGCCCAAGGGACAGGACCCTTTCCTGTTAGGTATGTTCATTCGTCACACCACTCCATAAACAGAGGCCTGCTGTGTGCCAAACAGAATGAACAGACCGTCACAGGGCCATATTGGCAGGCTGACCAACAGGGTACAAACAACTGTGTCTAGGACAAATTTTGAGATAGGGGCCCCTCCCACACCAAAGCCAGCATCACCTGCAGCCCCCTCTCTGAGGCATATCAGATACTGCACTTCTCTTTGAAGTCTGCACTTCTTTCGTGGCACCTGGGCGTTCTGGATAACACTTGGCCACAGAGACAGAGAGTAACATGATGAAGTTTAAGAGTACAGACTCCTTTAGTGGCCAGAGGACTAGATTCATTTTATTTTTACTTTTATTATTATTATTATTATTTTGTTTGTTGTTTGTTTTTTCGAGACAGGGTTTCTCTGGCTGTCCTGGACTGACTTTGTTCACCAGACTGGCCTCGAACTCACTGAGATCCACCTGCCTCTGCCTCCCAAGTGCGCCACCATGCCCAGCTAGGGCTACGCTCTTAAGTGCCGGGTGGTTGATATCTGCATGGAAGACCAGTGTGCATTGTGGCGGTCCCTGGGGAGAGCAAGCTGAGTTCTGAGAGAGTCTGTGTGGGTGACCATGGCCCATGCCAGCCTGGGTTTCATGATGTCTGCTGGAAGAAGGCATCATGTATGCCTGCATGCATAAATGCATTCAGGCACCTGGCTATGCATGCGTCTGTCTGTATGCATGTGCCTGCATGTCCCCACACACAAGTGTGCTTGTGTGACTGTGGATGTCTGCGTCCACAGCCCTCACTGGCCTCATAGCCCCTTTGGGTCTGGTGTGACTGAGCTGAGTCCTATAGGCTGCATTTCTGTCCCCCACCCTCCTTCCTGACAAGTGTTGACTCAGGGCTGGGCAGCCTTGCTTCAGGATTTCCTGGTCAGGCAGAAGTGGTGCATGAAAACGGAACAATTATGTCCTAAGTGGACCCTGAGGGTCTCGGCTGGGTAGTGCTCTTTGGGGCTCAAGCCAAGAAACCGTGTACAAATGCTAAGCCTGGACTGGGTCATCACAGGCAGCCATAAGAAGCCCTTGTCCCTAAAACAAGGACCATGGGACACGTCCTAAAATATTTTCTTAGGGTTCTCTGGCTGCACAGGCTGCAGGGGAAACTCAGGCAACTTACCTTAGTACCATGAAGGTAGGAAAAGTTCCACAGAAGCAAAGAGGTAACACTTAAAACCTACCTAGGCAGCTGTACCCCTCACTGGTCCCATCCCCCCCCCACCCCGAGCCTTTACAAAGGAACATCCATGCATCCAAAAGGAAGTGGGAAGTTCCAAGAGGACTCTACCCTACTGGGGAGTGTGGATCATTTGGAAGTTCTGCCTTGCTCAGTGGGGGTTTTGTGGGAAATGCAGAGTCCTAGGCCATGGGCACCTGCTTAGTCAGCTTGAGAGTCATAGCCAGGCTCTCTCCAGTAGGGATGCCGGGCGAAGGCAGGGCTTCCAGGGAGCAGCCTCTCCCTATGCTAAGCCTGAGCCTCCCGCATAGTATCCTGCCCGCCCCCCCACCCCCATCCCTCCCATGTGGCCTGAGTTCTTGGGTCAGACTGAGAACAAGCTGGGAACCTGGGACAGGGCCTGAATCCATGTGATGGTCAGTTCCTCCCGGCTGTTTTTTTCCCCAGACAGGCACAGGGAGCAAGGTTTTGTCCTGACATAGCTGCTGATAATCACTATCGCTCCTCTGTCAGCACCTGCTTCCTGGAGAGAAACAAGTCCTTCTCCTCCCAGGGTCCGCACAGGCATCAGTCCCATGATTTCAGAACATGGCTAGCCCAGACCCTGGTGAGCAAGGCCTGGGGTGCTAATCCTCCACTCTCTGCCCTGTACCCTGCCAGCAAGCCTGTAAACAGTAAAACGGGCTTTCCCTCTGACCCCTTGCCTCGATATGACCCTCTCCTGATCAAGGGCTAAGGTGCGAAGCCCCAGAGATTGATGTGTGGGAAGCAAATGGCTCTTGCCTCAGTGCCCCAGGACCCTGCTACAGGCCCTTCCTAAGCCTAGGGTGCTTCAGACAGCCAAGCACACCAGAACCTCCCTCACCACCCACCCCATACACACAGGGTGGCAGAGGAGCAGTACCTCTGTGCTGGGGCCTGGTCCAGACCACACCAGGCAGCCACGAGCAGGGTGAGCCGTTAATGATTAACTCTGGGCCTGGGCCTTGACCTCTCAGGCCTCTCAGTAAACAGGCCTTTCTGGCCAAGTGTCCACAGCCTGCTGGAGCCTGCTGGGCCCCTCTGGCCTTTCTGCCCCTTGGCCTCTCTTGCGCTCATAGCTCAGGCCTTGCTCCCCCTCCTCGGCTGTTCAGCAGAAGCAGGCGGCCCTCTGGTCTGAATGCTGAGGATCCTCGTCCCTTGAACCCCAGGGCCTACCCCACGTTCTAAGCCGAACCCCAGTCAGAGTCTGTGGTATCTCTGACCTTGAGTTTTCTAGTTAGGAAAGCCCACAGCCTTGACTAACCCTGTGATTCCTGATGACAAGTCCACATTAACATGTGGGATTTGCAAGTCAGACTATGGAGCTAGTCTTGTGACAAGAGTGGACGACTGTATTATCACCATCTTGGGTGGATAGCCAGGTGCTATGCTACTTCCAGCTCTGGTCCAACAGGCTGTGCAAACACCAGCCTGTAACTTGGCTCTCTGGGCCTCAGTGTTTCATCTGCACCACAAGAAATGGGGTGCCAGAATTCTAGACTCTAATTCTGATTGGGAATAGGACCAAGGAGGGGAGTCCTACACAGGGTCACCACTATGGATCCCCAAGATTCTGGCTGCAAAGCATTTACTTCCTGTTCAGGGGCAGCCTCTAGCTTAACTTTGGAAAACCAGCTCTCCTCGCCGTTTCAGACCATGTGGTTTGGGCAGAACTGCCCAAGGCTTGGCCAGCAGATCACATGCCCTAGCTCTGACCAATGGGTGTCACCTTGAGACATTTGCTGGACATGACAAATCAGGAGAAGGGGATACTAGAGACTTTCTTGATGGGATCTAGTCTGGAAGTTAAGGAAGGCACAGGCAACCAAGAGAGAGAAGTAGAGATTCTAAAAACTGTGACCCCCCCACCCCTGCCCCACACCTGTGTCTGAGCCAGTACGATCTGGATTTTTCAATGGCAAGAACATTTCTTTTCTGCTCAAACTAGTGCAAATCAGGTTTCTTCCCCGACACACCTTCTCACCCAATGCAGACGCCATAAATGCAGAATAGCCCTGGGTGTACACAGGGCATCTGCAGAGAAAGCATGCTTGAAGAATAGTGCCCTAGGGAAGAGCTGCCTGGCTGAGCTGGGCTGTGTGAAGGGGCCACAGGGGAAGGGCTGGGTGGCGACCAACAGAGAACTCAGGTTTTTCCCTGTGCAACTGGAAACCATTGAGATTTCTGGATGAGAGGTGCTGAGTACATGGATAAAGCTCATGAGCTAGGGAATGAGTGTGAATGTTCAATGCTATACATACACACACACACACACACACACACACACACACACACACACACAAACTGAGCCTTAGAAGCAAGTCTGAGACCCATTTCTGGAGCATGCTGGACTCCTTCAAGGGCACAGGCTGAATGCTGCTTCTGTAAGGCATTGGGCCTGGCAGTTTCTTCCTCCCCCTGCACTGTGTGATTACCAGGGGTGCCTGGCCTTCTCTTCCAGCATGGGCCAGGAGGGTATCTTGGGCCTGTGCAAGAGCAGAGAACCAGTCTCATAGCAATTCCAGCTTCCACATAAGGCTGGCCTCACAGGTATAGGCTGAGAGAGAAGCCTTGTTCTGATGGGTGCCCTGGGCAGTAGAGGGTCCCAGACACCCAGTTCTGACACAGAAGCACACACATACCCGTGAGGAGAAGCACGCATAGTTGCAATGGACTCTCTTGTGAGACTTTGGGGCGGGCAAGGTAGGGGTTCCATGCAGGCAGAGGTTGAGGGTTATAAACAGGGAAGGTCAGGCAGTCCCTGGTGCTCTTGGGAGTGCTCAGCCCCACAGGCCTAGCCTGGCTGCTGCCAGACTCCTGAGGCTCTGGCCCAGGCTGGGTTGGGTGTCTGGATCTCTGCTGTCTCTGCTCCATCCTCTTGATAGCCCCCTCTTCCCTCCTCACCTGGCCTTTTGCCAAGACTGCTTGTAGCCATACCCTCTTCTGACTCATCCCTCTCGTCCTTATTGACCCCATTTTCTGCCTGTCTGATGGGGTCCCAGAAACTCAGGCCTCCCATCTGATTAGTCACTGAGCCCAACCTCCATCCTCCTACTGGCCCCTGCCCTGCTTCCTCTGGCCAGAGCCAACCTGCCCTTTGCTCTGGAGCTGCCCCAAGTACCCCAGGGAGCTCCTGGCTTGGCCTCCTTCCTGGGCCTCTGAAGCCCCTGTTGCTCTTCCCTGGAATCTAGCCACCAAGTTGGGCCTTCGGGAGACTATCCAACCAAGACATGTGTCTTTGCTCTAAGTAGAATCCTCACATCAGCCTCTGCCAGCAGAACCCCACTGGCCCGGCCTGTTCTGTCCTCTGAAGTGCCCCAAGGCCAAAATGGTCTCTGGAAGCAGGTGGAACAGGAAGTGCAGGTCCCAGCCGAATCCAGGTCTCTAGCAGGTAATGAGGCAGGAAGAGGGTCCTGCTCCTTGTCACCTGACCCTCCACCCTTGGGAGTATGAAATCTTGGAGAAAGGCCCTGTCTAAGAACCAGGGGACCTGTTGAGAGCCAGGGATCTTTCCTGGTGGCAGAAGATGGGTGGCCTCCATGGGGGTGGGGGCAGGAGTGCCTTCCCGCTTAGAGAGCCTCTGCCTGGGGCCCAGGACTTCCCACACCTTTCTACTACTGCCCAGGCCAGAACCTGTCACTGAGCCTCCAGGGTCCCCACCTGGGCTGGATGGTCCAGGAAAGGGAGGGGTTGGAAACAGCCAGCCTTCTGCTCCATCAGACATCTGAATCAGGGTTTGTCCTCACCATACTTGTTAGGCCAGAAGTGTAAGGCCTGCCTGCCTCAACACTCTTAGGAGAATCTACCTGCCACCTTGACTGCCTGGAGCCCAGCATTATGCTAGAGTTGCCCCAACTTTATACATCCCCCAAACCAGGGCAAGCTTGGCTTCTTGTTCGTTTATAGTATTTTTATATATAGTATGTTTGTTTGTTTATAGTATTGAGGCTTGAACTCAGAATCTCAAGCACACTAGGCAAGAACTCTATCACTGAGCTATATCCCCAACCTTCTTTGTTACTGTTTTATTTTGAGACAGGATCTCAACCAATTAAGCTGCAATATTGCTTCAACCTCCCTAGCTGCTGGGATTATACAGGTCTGGGTCACCACATCCGGCTTCAACATTGTCAGCTCTGGGTGGTGTCAGAGATACCAGGGACAGGAGAATCAGAAGGTAGGGTGACTGTCTGGAGGGCTGCCATACTGTTAGACTGTCTGGGTTTGCGTCTGGTCGAATGTTGACTGGTATTTTACTTTCTCAGAGCCTCAGCTGATAGGTAGGTTCCTAGGCTGTTAGTAAGTGCCCAGCCTGTTGCCTGGAACACACTGAACCCTCAGTGTAGCTGCTGGCTCTCATGGCAGGGCTGCAAGGGTGGAGAATCCAGGTCATTCTGCAGACCTGGACAGGGCTTACCATTGACCAAAGGAATGATAGCAACTGCCTTCCTTCCTGGCCTCCAAGGTCATCGAATCACAAATGCCCACATGGCATGTACACATGCATTCATACACACACCTGGCTTGGCTGCCCCAAGACCCAGCCACCTGCTGGAAAACCAAGAGCTGTCTCCTCAAGAAAATGATTAAGAATCAGCATTGACTATTCAAACCGAAACTCTCCAAGCCCTCACCGGAGGACCCTGCTCTTCTAAAGCCCGTGGGTGAAAAGCTCTTACCATAGTGGAAAAAGTATTCTGCTGAAACAGAAGTCTTCCTCAATTTAGCTGAGTCACTTTCTGGTGGTTAGGGAAGTCCTGGTCACCTCTCGACTGTCTCCTGTTGCCTGTGGCCCAGCCAGGCTGGGAGACCCCAGTCTACATCCCCCTCCTGCAGGAGCTGTGTCTGTCCTAGACCCAGCCCCTAACTCTGAGACGACTCCCCACTGCTTAGGCATCTTATTTTTGTTCCCTGCTCCCAGGTGGAAAACCAAAGATCTGCATAGCCAGACCAGGGCTCGTCTAGAGACAAGCACAGGCAGCAGGAAAGGAGGATGAAGACCTGCCTGGGTGTACCTGGCAGGTCTCATGGGCCCACAGTTTCTGCCTAGGCCTCTTGTCAGAGGTGGCTAATCCTCTGGATTGACACTGTGCCTGTGTTTCCAGCTTGATAAGCATTCAGAGCGTGACAGGCACTGAGAGCCCCCATCCTGCAGTGTTCAGGGGCCTAGAGGCCCAAGAAGGGGCTAGTTACTCAGGTGAGCTCCCAAAGAGTAGGCTGGGAATTGGTTTCCAGAAGCCAGGAAGAGGTCTTCAGTGTCATTTTCGTTTCCCAGGAACACAAGTCTACGGGCTGAGGAACTTGGCCCAGTTGTGGCAGGTACCTGCTTAGCTGACCCCCAGTTGGATAGAGGATGGCACTTCTGGGGCTTATCCTGGGAGACCCTTAGGAAGAAACAGAGAAGTAGCCAACTAGACACTATGTGGAGAGTCGTGAATGCACTAAGCTGAAGGTCAGGGAGGCTCTGTGGGCAGTGGGCACCTCACAGATACCTAAAACTTAAAACCAAACCGATGCTCAGGGATGAGCCTGCTTGCCCTTGAGAGCTGAGAAGACAGGGGTAACAGATGTGTTTTCAGGAACCAGGGGTGTGTGAGCATGGTACAGGGAATTGAGATACAAGAACACCCAAGTTCACTTTGGTGAGCTTAAGGGTAGTGAGCCTTAGCTGCAGTCTAACACCAAGGACAGGGAACATGTCCCAGTTCTATGAATGAGATTGCCCTGCGGCACTCTCTGTAGCTTGGGTGTTGATAGAGAAAGTAATCAGCTTGATGTGACCTTTGTCCCTCATGCCCCCTAAGGAGATTGCCAACCAAGAAGCTAGGGACATCACTACCTAAGACCCCAAACCAGCGGGCTTAAGGACACTCCCTCCCCCACCCCAGCTCTGGCCTGTCTCAATGCCCAGCAGGCATCAGCTTGCCCTGGCTTGGGGTTATGAGGCCCAGAGCTCCCCAAGTCATCCCACACCCACTTGGACTGGGTCCTCCACAGCCGCTGGCAGCCAGCGTTTGAGAAATTAGGTGAGGGGGGCCTGGGACGAGGGTGAAGAAGGGAACAATTTATGTCTAAAAGTCATCCTAAAGTCTTCAACATACTTTTTTATTTTTCAAAACAAAACCTGTAAACGTTGAAAGGGGGGGGGGTGAATCTAGCTTTGTGGGAAATGAGTCAGACAGCCATAAAATGTGTTTTTCTGAGTCTAGGGGATTATTTTACATTTTGTGGCATGAAGACACCAAGGGGAAGCCATTCTCTAGATCCCTGGTGGGGCCGCACACTTTGCTGGGCTGGAACTCATGTTGCCTCCCTTCCTGAGCCAGAGACTCTTGTCCCAGAACAGATGAATTCCGTGGCTTGTTGTCATCTCCCTGAGCCTCTCCCTTCCGCCTCCCCAAACTCACCTCTTACATTTCCAAGCCAGAGTGAGGCTGTAAAGGCTTGTGGCTTTAGTACAGGGATTCCTTACCTCCCAATATTCATCTTATGCAGTTTGGGTGGGGCTGACCCCAACCTTCAATGTAGGCAGGGCAAGGATATGTCTTTGCATTGGCCAATCAACACCTTCCATTCTCCTGGATACAGTATTTGCTTCAGCTGATGGTCGGATCAACTGACGAGGCTGACAGCCTGGAGGAAGAGATTTAACCATCATAATGAAACCTTCTGTTTTGTAGCTGATTTTTGAAATGATTTAAAAAGGAAATAAGAAGTTTGAGGATGTGTCTGTCTGTATGCCATTGGGTACTCAGCAAATGGATGTCTTTTCCTTCTAGTATGGTTTCCTGTGACTGTGATAAAACACTCTAACCAAAAGCAACTTAGGGTTGGAAAAGGGTTTATTTTGGCTTATGCTTCCAGGTCACAGTCTGTCTGCCACTGAAGGAAGTCAGGGCAGGGACTGATGCAGAAACCACAGACAGATAGTGTTTACCATGATTTCTGACTGACTCCCAGCTAGCTTCTTATACAAGCCAGGACCACCTGTCAAGGAATGACGCTGTCCACAGTAGGTTAGGCCCTCCTACATCAGTTAGCATTCAAGATAGTGTCCTATAGATATTCCCATAGGTCAATGCAATGGAGGCAATTCTTCAACTGAGGTTCCCTCTCAATAGGTTGTATCCAGTTGACAAATAAAAACTAACCAGTACCCCTTCCTTGCTATCAAATGGCATTCTTGAGTGCTGGTGAGCAGGGGGCCGAAGATGCAGCTTGTTTCTTTGGGAGCCTTTCCCACGGCCAGAGAGAACAGTCCTTCGAACGCTCACCACAGCTTGCATCCTCACCCTGAACCATCCCCACCCCCAGCCCTGGTTGGGAGTCACCAGAAAGCTCCAGTCCTGTCTTTCACAGTTGCTGATCACTGTCATGTGTCTTCCCGGCATCCCAGTCCCAACTGGAGCCTCATGGTGGGCTGTATTGCCTGTGGGAAGAGACGGAGGCAGGGGAGAAGAAAGGAATTCATCTAGGACCCAGACCACAATGGCTGGTTCCAGAAACGCACCAGGGGTCATGGACCTACTTTCTCTTTTGCAGTGATGGTAAAGTAGTCACCCTGACTCATCTCACTCTCCACGGGCTCAAGTGTTTTGGTTTTTTTTTTTTCCAGGAAAGTGGGCAGGTGCCGTGGGGCACCAACTCCTCTCCTAACTCAGCACCCTCTTCTCTCCTTTGAGCTTCACATTAATTTTCCTTGAAGGTCTTCATGTCTCCACTCTCACCCATTCTGTGTAATTTGAGTGGAGCTGACACGTCCACATTAAGGGAGGGGACAAGGACATAACTCAGGTTTGGCCAATCAGCATCTTCCCTTCTCCTGATTGCAGGGGCTTGCTCATGCAGGGATGAATCTCAGGCCCAGTAGAACTCAATTCCAGGACTTGTTTCTTCCCCTGAGACCAGATCTCAGCTGAAACTCGCTATATAGCTCTAACTCAAGGCAATCCTCCGGCCCCAGCTTTCTGGGTGCTGGCACTACACACATGAGTCCCTATGCACGATCCCAGGACTTCAGGCAGAGATGTTTAGAAGTTAATTACTTGAAGGCATCTGTTTAGAGACCCTGAGTTACTGTAACTCCCAACCAGATAGAGACTGAAGCCAATAGGAAGGAAGGCTTGGAGAAAAAAAGGAGAGGAGGTTCCAGATTGACATAGTACCTGAAGACACACCCTATTGTGTATTTTTTTCCTCATTGTACTAGGTCTTTCTTCTCTTTTCTTTTGTTGTCACTGTTGTTGTATTGAGACAGGGTTTCTCTGTGTAGCCCTGGCTGTCCACTCAGAGAAACTCACTCTGTAGACCAGGCTGGCCTGGAACTCATAGAGATCTGCCTGCCTCTGTCTCCCGAGTGCTGGGGTTAAAGGCGTGCGCCACCACCATCCAGCTTGAGGACAGAGATTCAGTCCAATTTAGCTCATGGCTGTGTCCCCAGGGTTCAGGAATGACACTGGCACCCAGTGAATTCTGGTAAATGAAGAAATATCAGGATCCTACCACTGTCTTGCTCAATGACCATCAGTATCTCCCCGCTGTAGTCAAAGGTGCTAAACCTGGGCTTCTTGCTCTGCCCTGTAAAGAGAGTGACTGTGTCATTTATGGAACAAGCAGGGACACATTTTGCAGGTCAAAGGGGATGCTGCAAACAAGTAGACTAGAAAAACAGCAGCAGGCCAGAACTGACCCAGGTAAACAGGGAGGCATGGCTGCCCTACCTGGCTAGTCCCCATGGATCTGCGTCCATCTTTCTCTCTGGCTTTGTTCTCCAGCCCTGTCCCTCACTGAGCCATCAACCTTCCTTTGCATCTTTGCCCCATTCCTCTACCCAGAGAAGTCCTTTGAGTAACTGGAGCTACCTTGTCACTGTGCCCACATTGAGCACTACTGGCCCAAGAGCCCTTCCCTGACCACACTCAAACCCTGACCTACTCAAACCACCTCTATCACAAAGTTGTGACTTGTGTTTCCCCTTTGCACTAAGCTCTGTGTCTGAGATCCCTTCAGGTGGTGAGGAGAGTCCATTGAATTCTCCCAGGCACCTGCCAACTTCCGGGGAGGTGCTTATGTGTTTCTAAGGGTAAACTGAGGCAGACTCTATCTGGGTGGTACAGGGATCCAGGAAGAGAAGAAAACCACACTTTCACCTCAGTCCCTTGGTTGTTTCATCAGCAAAGACTCTGGGGGCTGAGTCTGAATGAAGATTACAAACCACCTTCCCCACCCATCTCCAGGTTGGAATTCCCAGTAGACTCAAGGCAGGGTTTGTGCCGACAAAGACATCACCACATGCATTTATAATTTGCCTAATTATCTCTGTCCTCCCCGATACTGCAGCTCCATAAACTTGTCACAGTCATGTTTGTTATTTGGCACTGGCTTGCAATGCACACACATGTGAATGTTTGTTTACAGAATGTGGCCAGCAGCAGGGCCTTCATGTGGGCTGACAACACCCATTTGGCTGCCCCAGGGGACTGGCCCCCCTCCAGGACTCTCTGATAGATTGCTGTTCTCAATTCTCCCCACTCCCCACCAGGCACTGGGGATGGAACTCAAGACCTCGCACAGGTTATGCCAGCACTCTACCAATGAGCCACATCCCCAGCCCCTCACTGGGGGATTCTAGGCAGGAGCTCTACCACTGAGCCACACCCCCAGCCCCTCACTGGGGGATTCTAGGCAGGGGCTCTA
>CAJQZJ010000148.1:1395945-1415565 GCA_907164525.1 Lophiomys imhausi | reverse complement strand
CTCTCTCTCTCTCTCTCTCTCTCTCTCTCACACACACACACACACACACACACACACATGAACACACACGCACAAAGACATAAGAGTGCGCGCACGTGCGCGCGCACACACACATGGTTAAAGAAAAAAGCTGGAGTAAATTAAGTTGAGCAGTGGAGAAGGAGGCTGGCCAGGGGAGGTGATGTGAAACAGAGCCAATTACTCAAGTGTTAAGAGAAAAACGAGTGTGTTCCTTCCCTGGGTGGATCTGGGGGGTGTTATGGGTTAAACCACTGTAGTGAATGAGCAGAGTGAAAGCCCAGAGGTTTACTGAGGGTTTACTTGGGAAGACGTGACCGATAAACTCTGGCTCTGTGGCTGTGGGAGGCTGACCGGGCCACCTGTGTGGATGCCGGGGGGGCCTTTTGGTCAATACAGCCCAGGGAGGCAGAGGACACAGAGCGGGCTGTCCTCTTTCCCAGCATGGCTCTCACACACCTGAGCAGCAGCGTGCTGCCCCACGTAATTACATAAACTTCGCGTCCCTCGAGATGCTCATCTCGCTTCTGCGCTGCTGACACATTTCAGGCTCGGAGCCATTGTCCCCACCTCCCCTCAGCACCGGGGCCTGGCTTGTGACTCACCTGCCTCCACCTTTCTCACAATAGATTTCTCCTCAAGCTGAGGAGATCAGCCCTTGCAAGACCTGGAAAATTGCTCCTCTAGAGGACCCCCTCACCACCCTTGGGCTTGGATGCTTCCCTCAGAGCCTCAGATTCAGCCCCACAGTGTGTCTGCGTGTGGCGTGCACCTGTCCCCAAGCCAGCACCCACACAGAGCCACTCTCCCTGGACTGTCCTGGGACTTGCCCACACCTGGAGCCTGTCCCCTATCCTTTCTGCTGCCCTGTGCGGAGGGCCCAGATGACCAGTGCGTGCAGAGGCTAATGATGTAAGCCCTCCAGTCCCACTCAGTACCTCCTGTTGTCCCTATGCTGGGCAAGTGGAATCCAGTCACTTCCTGGGCTTCCCAGTGAGGCCCAAGACCTGCCTTCCTGCCCTTGTCTGAGGAGTTTGCTCATTAACCGGAACTACTCTCATGGTGACATTCCTGGCAGTAGAAGGAAAGGGACGGGTAGGTTTCCAAAGTTCTTTCTTGCTAGCTGCCTCAAAGTTTGTCCAAGATCTCCTTCTACCTGCCTATGTGCCTATTCCCTCAGGACCCCAAGAGCTTCTCTAGCTGTCCGGGGCTCTGCCTGACCAACTCTTCTATGGGGCAGGAGACAGTCTCCATCACTTTTTTCCTGGACTCAGACTAGATCAGGGTGATCTAGGGGAGAACTGAGGGAGGCAAGGAGTAGGAAGTGGTCCCCACACCCCTCATACATAGTGTATGCCTCCCACTCTCTCCCCTCAGTAAAGGAAATTCAAAGCCTCTCAACTCATTCAGGGTATAGTTTTCCAAATAAAAAGACTTTCATAGAGCCTGTTGTGCATGTACAAGTTGGAGGCCTATAGTCAGACTGTCTCAAAAGAAAAGAAAAAATGGAGAGAGAGAGAGAGAGAGAGAGAGGGAGAGAGAAAGAGAGAGAGAGAAGAGAGGAGGACAGAGGAAGGGAAGAATTCAAAGGGAACCCCAAGTGACTGAATGCCCTAAGAAGATTGGGGGTGTCACTCTAGCAAGGATGCTTGCCCTTACTGATCAGTGGTCACTATTTAGGCTCTGTATTTGTGCTTTAAGAAACACAGCAGCCATGCTAGATTCACTGATACAGGGAATCTCTGACTGCCATGCACCCAGGGGAAGCTCCGCAAATGCTTTTGAAGTAAATAACAGGCATTCTTTGGGAAGGGGAAAAAAATTTTAAGCGGCGATAACATAACTGCATGTCCTTGGGTATCCAGGGATGATGTTTTCGCCCTAAATTATTCACAGTTCTTTTTTCTCAGGGACAGAGGTGTGTCTTACTCCTCCTACACAGAGATGGCTCACTTGGGCCAAGCATCTCGCAAGCCTGGCCTGTTTACCTTTCACGACTCCTGGAGATGACGCCACCAGTGCAGTGCTTGTTTTGCATACATTTTGCATAAAAGGAAATTGAACCACAGAGGCAAGAAGAGGCTTGGTGAGTGCCACCCAGTCAGCAAGAGGCCAAAGCCAGAATTCAGTACGAAGCTGAGACTACATGGTCCAACTCCACAGGGCATTCCCACAAAAGGGATGGGAGGAACAGGGACACTTCCATTTATCATCAGGGGAACAAACTACTCCTGTCTGTGTGCTCCTGAACGAACACACATTAGTGTGTACAGACTCAGGATGCCTGGGCTGGATTTCTGCACCGCCAGGGCCCTTTCTACCAGAGCACTGAGCACTAACCTTAACACTCATTGTCCTGCCCCCAGGGAATCAGAACTTGTGAGGCTAAATTAGACTATATTTAAAACATTAAGACACAAGTGCCTTCAAATTGTCCTGAAATAAATGCTCTGTCCTGTGGACTCCTAGGCCAAGGCCAATTACAGTGCCGCCAGGTAGGGCTTATTCCCTATAAATCAGTGGGAATGTGGTCACCCGAATTTTAAACATCAGATTAAATCAAATTAGTGGGAAAATTTGGAACAAATTGCCTTCGAGTACAGTGAGTGAGTCTATTTTTAAAATGTTGCTGCACCAGGCAAAACAGTGAGGCAAACACATTTCTTAACAGCGAGCAGACACAGTACCGAGAGTGATTTGTCATGCTTAGTCACTGTAATTGCCCCGGCAGAACTCGGGAATCAAATAAAACATGTTTGCAAATTGTAAATCACTCAAGGAGGCCACTTTTGACGTGTCCTAACCTGATGGTGAAGGTCATGGCAGCTCCCTAAAGAGCTGGAACCCGGTTCCTGACACCCACTTGCCACCTGTTGTCTGGGCTTGGCAACTATGTCCAGCTGAGACTCCATTGCCCAACACAAGCCCAGGAAAGCCGCTAGAAGTTGGTCACATTTCCTTATCAGCAGGGGTGATCCAGTGTTCTTGGGGGCAGTGGGTGGCTCTGGGAGGGTGCTCTTGGTGGGCTTGAGAGGAAGCAGGGAGAGGTGTGGGGCTCCCTATGGCTTCTGTGGCTTCGGACAGGGACAGGGATTCCTTAGGAAGGAGAGACTTTATTTCAAATGAAAGGCTGGGCATGCCACTTGCCAAGGAATAGGAATAGTTTCAGGTTAAGGAGGACTTGGCTGTGGCGGCTTTCTTCAGATCCTGTCTGGGTCACTCGGTGACGTCTTGAAACTAGACTGTGAATGTTTGCCCACTAGTGTCCCCACTGTGAAGGCCATTATTCCTCTAGGAAGACCCTTCCAAGACATCTTAAAGTGGAGATAAATGAATGGGGAGACACAGAGGTCTGAAATACCTCTTAAATCTGAACTGTTGCTTCCAATTGCCCCTTCACCTCAGCATTATCAGGTCATGACGTTTATCACGTAAAGCTGTGTCTTCCCTCCTTGCTCTCTCCTTTAGAGACCCAGCTCCCTCACATCTCCTGTCCCCTGTTAAGTGTGACCCTCCATGAGGGCCTGGCTGCCCTCTGAGTCTCTGATTATAGACTAATAATACCACATTGCCACTGAGGGCTATGGAGCACCAGGCAGGTTACCTTGCTAGAATCTTCTTCTTTTTTCTCTTTTGTTTTTAGTTTTTGGGTTTTTTTTTCAAGATAGGGTTTCTCTGTGTAGCCCTGGCTGTCCTGGATCTCTCTCTCTGTAGACCAGGCTGGCCTCGACCTCACAGAGATCCACTCACCTCTGCCTCCCAAGTGCTTAGATTAAAAGTCATGCACCACCACCCAGCTTTAGACTCTTGTTCTTTAAAAATAAATTTCTAGGCTGGGAGTGGTGGTTCACACCTTTAATCCCAGCACTCGGGCGGCAGAGGCAGGCAGATCTCTGTGAGTTCCAGGCCAGCCTGGTCTACAAAGTGAGTCCAGGACAACCAGGGCTACACAGAGAAGCCCTGTCTCAAAAAAAAAAAAAGAAAGAAAGAAAGAAAGAAAGAAAGAAAGAAAGAAAGAAAGAAAAAAAAGAAAAGAAAGAAAGAAAAAATTTTTTAAAAAAAGTAATTTTCTAGAAGCAATGATTCATCTATTGGAGGGTACCAGGTGGAAGTCTGAGATCTGTCCTTTATGAAGCATCTGACAATGGTGCCCTAAGTTCGTGCTCAGTGGACCTTAAGCCAACCCAGTAGACTCTTGACTGGAAAGAAGAGAGCAAGGGTATTCTGCCAAGGAGAGAGAGAATCCAGAAGGAGATACTGGCATTCAAACACATATTCATTGACCTTTCCTGGGCTAGACG
This sequence comes from Lophiomys imhausi, assembly GCA_907164525.1. Classification (NCBI taxonomy): domain Eukaryota; kingdom Metazoa; phylum Chordata; class Mammalia; order Rodentia; family Muridae; genus Lophiomys; species Lophiomys imhausi. The sequence goes on along the minus strand of CAJQZJ010000148.1, from coordinate 1,411,246 downwards.
CTGGGTGTCCATTGTAGCCAAGGTCAGAAAGATGCCAAGCAAGAGCCCAGAGGACTTCTAAGAACCAGCGGTGGGTGACCTTCAGGGAGGATAAGGGTGGAGGATGGAGACCAAGAGACAGCAAAGATGAAGGTCAGAAAATAGATCTCTTGGTCTGTAAGAATCAAAAAGATATTTTCTGGCCTCTCCTTGTCTCTGTTTCTCTTTTGCACTCTCGCTATGTATGAGCAAATGTTCATGTGTGTTCAGATGCACGGGTGGAGAGGGAAGTGTAGAACCTCTGGTTTTATTCCTAGATTACAGGGACAGAGGAGGGGGGAGGAGGAGGGGGAGGGAGAGGGAGAAGGAGAGAGAGAGAGAAAGAGAGAGAGTGTCTTCTGCTGGCTTGGAGCTCACAAAACAGTCGAGGTAGGCTGGCCAAGCCACCTCTCTCTGCCTCCTCAGTGCAAACACGAACCACTATATCCAGCCTGTCCCTTCCTTCTTTCCTCCCTCCCTCCCTTCCTTCCTTCCTTTCTTACCTTTCTTCCCTTCCTTCCTTTCTTCCTTTCTTCCTTCCTCCTTCCCTCCTTCCTTCCTTTCTCCCTCCCGACCTCCCTTCCTTCTTCCCTCCCTCCCTCCCTTCCTCCCTTCCTCCCTCCTTCCTTCCTTCCTTCCTAGTTTTTACTGTGGGTTCTGTAATCAAACTCAGGTCCTCACACAAGGCAAACACTGAGCTATCTCCCCAACCCCCAAAAGGAGACTTGTTAAAATAAGTAAATTTCCATACCAACCTGGCCCACTGTAAAAAACAAACAAGTGGGCCAGGCATGGTGGTGCACGCCTTTAATCCCAGCACTTGGGAGGCAGAGGCGGGAGGATCTCTGTGTGTTCCAGTTCAAGGCCAGCCTGGTCTACAAAGCAAGTCCAGGACAGCTAGGGCTATTACACGGAGAAACCCTGTCTCAAAAAACAAAACAAAACCAACCAACCAAACAAACAAACCCACCATCTTTTCCAGAAGGTGCAGTTTGCTTGGGCATCCTAGGCATGCAAAAGGCTGAGGCAGGGAGAGTACAAGTTTCAGCCCAGCCTGGGCTACATAGGGAGACCTTGTCTTAAAATAACAATAATGATGATGATAAGGTCTGGAATGTATCTCAGTAGGACAGCACTTGTGTAGCATGTATGAGACCCTAAGTTTAATTCCCAGCACATTGAGGGGAGAGAGAGAGAGGGACAGAGAGAGAGAGAGATTTTTTTGGGGTGTGTGTGTGTATGTATCTACCTCAGTGGGCCCCTGCAGACAATAGTCTTCAAAAGGGAAACTTCCACAGAAGAGTTTTAGCTTCTTAGCTCTACCTAGACCAGGCTTGGAAACTTGGGTCCTGTGGTCCACGCTCAGCCCCTTCCAGGCCCTCAGCACAGCTGAACAATGTGGACCCCGGACTTTTCATTTCTATGAGAAGCTCCAGGGGCTCAGGCTAGCTTCTGCTATTGTCCACACGGGGAGTGGATGTGGGCACAGCAAAGGAAGAGAAAAAGCTTCCATACGCTCAGGGAGGCCTGTTCTTAATGGGTGGGGCCAGCAAGCTAGAAAAATAATAAATAAAAACAAAAGTGAAGAGAAGCGCAGCGCTGGGGTGCCAGAATGGGGCTGGCTGTGGCTGTGGCTGACTGAGTAATGGGTTCCATATTTGTCTGGCTCTGTTTGTAGCCACAAGGATCCAGGGCACACAGTGGGCCTTGCGAGGGCCAGAGGGGACAGACAGCACAGCTGCAGGACTTAGCACACCCTTGAGATGGCCCTTTTCTTCTCTGGGCACCACATGGGCAGGATGGGTCTGGGAGCTCACACCCCAGCATCCCCAGCCTTCCTTTGCCCACCCCCACCCCCAAACCCCACCCCTGCTCCAGGCTCCTGGGCTCCTGCCGGCCTGCACAGATTGTTCGAGTTATTAATGCGTTTTCCCAGCGATTCCATCTGGCTGTTTAATTGTTCTGGGATGAGGCTAGGATGCTTTGATAGTGCATTGGTTTCTTTCCTAGGTTACAGCTTTCGTTAAATGCTCCATCCACTGGAAAGGATAAGGGTGGGGAGCAGTGGGGTTGAGAAAGTAGAGGTAGCATTACAGAGGCAAGAAACAGCTGGTGGGTTAGGGGGAAGGAAAGAGAAGAGGGGAGAGGAGAGGGGAAGGAAGGGGAGACAAGAGAAAGGAAGAAAAAGGGAGAGATGGGAGGAAAGAAAAGAAAAGGGCTTCTTCTATCTACAAGACACAGCAAAGCAGCAAGTATAATGTCAACACCACCCAGGCAAGGACAGTGGTGTTTCCTGTCTGCAGAAGGCCTGTGGGTACACTGGAAAAAGTGGCCCCATTATTAAGCAAAATCGGGGCTCTCCTTGACCTTCAAGATGATGGGCCCCCTCCCCTCTTGTGAAATCAGCAGCTTGTGAAGGCCTGGCAGGTTCCACCTGGGTTGGGAAGGAGGGGGAGGGAGGCCCGGGAGGGGCAGACACTCCTCACCCTTCCCAGTGGCTCATGGCAGGTGTCAGGGCCAAACCCCGTGTTCACAGATTCCCAGGAGATCCAAGAGATAAGGGTGACATCCCTGACAGCACTAAGCTATCTGGTGGCAAAGGAGTCACCTCCCTCTCTCACTTCTGCCCTTGTTTCTTTCCTAAGGCTGTCAGGGGACACAGAGCTCAGGAGTGTCTCAGAGAAACTGCAGTCTAACAGTGTTGGTCCTGGGAAGCGCTCATACATGGCAGAAGTTTGCAGGCGTTTGAGGACTGGGTCCATGTGGGGCTGGGCCTCATTAGGTATTGGGTCCCAGTTGCTGTTTCCACAACAGAAGCACCTTATTGTATTTGTCACCATGACATGGCTAGGGGCCACAGGGTTGTCAGCTCCCCAAGAGCAAGACCTGAGTCTGTTCTCAGTGGTGCCTTCATCCTGGACACTGGTTCCTGCATGAGAAGACATTCAATATGTATTTGGGGATACATTCAGTTATTCATGGAGCATGAGTTCTCCAGAAGTCCAACCCCCCAAGTAGGCATAGTGCACACACTGGACAGGGTCACCCCACACTGTGCCCACCCCCACACCCCCCCAGCACAGGGAGGCTTCCCTGATGTGACTGGGCCATTCTTGTTCCCAATTTGGCCTACTAGGAAACTCGGGTTCAGTGTGCAGGAAAGGTGTCCTTTTATGAGAGCCTGGAGAGAGGACCACCCCACACCTCGGGTGGTCGGGAAGGAGAGCAGGAGTCCTCCTCCTCCCCCACTCAGCCTAGGACCAGATCTGGGGGCAAAGGGGGGAAGTCAGGGATCATTCCCTGTAAACAAGAAAAACTGGAATTCGCACTGAACTCAGAGGGTTTGCTGGGGCCTGCAAGCCATGGCCTGCCCCAGCCTCTAGGCAGGCGGCGAGGCTCTGCCTCCCTAGTTCCCAGACTGGCAGCAGGCCACCGCCTCCTCACCAGGTTCTGGCCTTTCCTCTGCCAAGGGCAGCCATGGGTGAGGAGGAGGTAAGGCATAGAACAGAGAGGGTGGTGAGGGAAGGGGTTGGTGGGACAAGCTAACCGCAGAGACTGGTAACACTAAAGTTTTAGAATGTAAAAGAACTTGTCACTTCTCACCAATATATACTGTGAGCTATTCAGCAATCACATTCCAGGGGAAAAGGGCCCAGTGGCCTCTGGGCTCAGGCAGGAATGGTGATGAGGGCCACCCTTTCCTTACCCAGCTGTTACTGCAGCCTGTACCTGATGCCTGGACCTAATGGGGTCAGTTGTGGCAGTGGATATGTAATCATTAGAAGTCAGTCTCCTGTTTGGTCCAGGATGCAGGTAGGAGCAGATGAATCCTTGACAGATGAGTTATGGGCTGCGCCCCCCCCCCCCCCACAGTAGGCTGAGGTATTGTAGATGCAAAGGGGGCTCAGCCTGCAGGCTGCCCTTCTGGTCATCACTGGGGTATGGAAAGTAGGCAGGGGTGAAGAGTTCTGTTTTCCAAGGCCCCACTGGAAGGCTGGGCAAAGGTAGTGTGGGCCTTGTTCTCCAGAGCTGGAGCTGAGTGATTTGGGAATGCATCCAAAAGGAGCATCTGAGTGGGCTTGCCCCTCAGGCAGAATGGCTTCCTTCTGGATCCCTCTAAGCACAGGATGCAAAGAGAGACCACGATCCTAAGACAACACCTCCACCTTGGAATTCCAAGAGGATTCAGTCTTCAGACTCCCGGGCATTCTCAGCTCAGAGTCTGTATCCCTTGTATGTGGCTTCCTTGGGTGAAGTTCCCCCTACCCCTACTCCCACCCCCACCACACATCACTAAGGTGAAGAGAGACTCACAAACTTAGGACCCCAGACACAGAAAACGCTGTTTCAAATGGAACTCAGGCCAGAACAAACTTAACAAGTGGCTTCTTTCTGGTTTTAAAAAGACACCAAAACTGAGTTTGATATGTTTATATTATAGATATAATACATACAACATCTAACATGAAACTTTGTCTGTGTCCCCCCCCCAAAGAAGAGAAGGAAACAGTTCACCCCTGTTCCCAGCCACAGGGGTGTGTACAAATTGGCTGGAGGTGGCCTTCTTTCCAGACCCAGAGCCAGGGCCTTTGGGGGTGGGGGTGAGTGGGGGCAGGAGCCTGTACACAGTCTGAGCTGGAGGAAGCTAAGACCCACAGCTACACACACCCTTGGAAAACTGGGGGAAAGGGGGAAGCCCACTTCATTTCATTGGTCCTCTGGGAGAAAAAGAAAGAAAAAAAAAATCCCCAAACCAAAAGGAAAGAGAGCCTCCTCACTCAGCTCCTTCCCCCAGCCGCTAGCGCGCTAGGGAAGAGTCTCATTTTGGCAAGAATCTGAGCAAAACCAAAACAAAACAAAGGACCAAATAAAATGGTGGTTTAGCATAGACGTGCACATTGACATTGCACAAGGCACCGCTGGGACACAGAGACCAGATACAAGTGTTGATATCGCATGATAAAGCAAAATATTTGGGAAGCTTGTCATAACTCCAGTCCCTCTGGGATGGATCGATTGTGCTTCTAGTTCCTTCAGCAACAGCGGCTGGCGACATACAGTACACACAAGGCTGATGGTCCCGGTGTCCTTTCATCCCCCCCAACCCCCAAGACCGGAAACCTAGGTTCCTGTCTCCCACAACTCCCTTAACTATATGGCTAACTCTCAGCCCAGCTTTCTGGTCTGACTGGGGGTTGTGCCCACCTTTTCCCAGGAACTCACCCAGGAAACCTACCCCGGTGTAAGCTGAGGTGGGGAGCGAAGCTGTAGGTGGGAAAAATCAAGGAACTAGGAACCCCCCATCTCCACGTAGCTGGAGAAGGGGCACGCCCTTAGACTCAAATCCCCAATTCCCTAAGTCCCTCCCCTCTAAGGACAGGGACCGATGGGGCAGCTCCGGGGCACTGCCGGGATCACAGCTTCCTGAATCTTCCTGCTGCCCTGGGCCTTCATTTTCTCACGGGGGGGGCCCGCTGCAGCCTCGGAGGAGGCAAGAATCCTCCAAATAAAATATCAAGGCACATGTTTGCTCCCCCTACTCGGTAGGAAAAGGAGCGAGTTTTGAGTCTCCAAGGCACAGGGTTACTTCCTTAACATTAGAATTGCCGGGCTCCCGGCTCAGCTCCGCGGAAAAGTCTCCCCGTCTCAAGGAGAAACTACGGCCTGACTCCCTCTTAGACACACCGAGTCCGGCTCAGAGGAAGGGAGGGGACACGCGGAGCAGGCCAGGCTTTTTCAGACGACATCGGAATCTCCTAGTCCTGGCTCGCGCGGAGGCCGGGGCTGCCTGGAGATCCAGCGACCCGAAACCATTCTCCAGGTCCCCGGCCAGGGGGCCGGCCCAAGGCGGTCCCGCTGCCGCGCGCCTCACGCGCAGTTGCCCATGGCCTTGACCAAGGAGCTCTCCGGCAGCTGGCGGAAGATGCCCCGCAGCGTGTCCAGCTCACGGCTCAGCTGTTCCACCCGCTTGCGCAGGCGGTCATTGTCACTGGTCAGCTCCAGCACCTTCTGCTGCGTCTCCACGTTGCGCTGTTTGGCTTTATCTCGGCTCTTGCGCACGGCGATGTTGTTGCGTTCCCGACGCACCCGGTACTCGTTGCTGTTCTTGTCCACCGACTTCTTGGCCTTGCTCGCGCCGGCACCGCCGCCGCCGCCGCCCGTGCGGAGGTCGGGGTGCGTACCGGCCAACCCCTTGAGCGCGCCCCCGGGGCCCGGCAGGCCCGCAGCACCCAAGGCCGGCGCGGGGTGTGGGCTGGGCACAGGCGTGGGCGGCGGCGTGGGGTGTCCCGGCTGCAGGTGCATGGTGGTCTGGCCGCAGTGCGCGATCTGGAACTGCAGGTGTGGGGCGGCCAGGTGAGCGGGGGACGCGTGCGGGTGCGGCGGCGGCGGCGGCGGCGGCTGGTAGGGGAAGAGGCCGGCCAGCGCCAGCTGCTTCGCCTCGTCCTCCTCGCGGGGCTCCTGTTTGATCACCAGCGGCCGCAGCGCGGGCGCCCCGACGCGCTCGTAAAGGGGCTCCAGCCTGCCGTCCAGGTAGCCGGCCGCCGCACAGCCGTAGCCGGGAGGTGGTCCGTGTGCACCCGCGGACATGACCGCGCCGCCGGGGCCCACCGGGGCCCCCGGGTAGTCAAAGTCGCCCCCGCCCCCCGCGGGGCCCGCGGCTGCCTTGGCCTTCTCCTGCTGCCGGCTGTGCTGGAAGAGGTCGGCCAGGAACTCGTCGTTGAAGGCGGCCGGGTCGATGTAGGCGCTGATGTCTATGGACGTCTCGTGCTCGCAGATGCCGCCCAGTGGCTCCGGGGCGGCAGGTGGGGCTGGGGGCGGCGCGGGGCCCGCGCCCCGGGGAAAGCCGAAGGCGGCGCTGCTGGGCGCGTGCGGGGGGCTCTGGAGGTGGCTGCTCATCGGGGGCCGCGGCTCCGCCTCGTAGAAGTCGGCCGACTCCATGGGGGAGTTAGAGTTCTCCCGGCATGGCGAGCCTCGGCGGCCTCCAGCCTGCGCGTGGCGCCGCTGCTGCCGCCGCCCACCCAGAGCCCCGACTAGCTAGCGCCCGCGCTGCTTCGGGTCGCGAATGGCCAGGCCCGCGCACGGACCGCCTTTATAGGGGGATCGGGCATCGCCCCCTGGTGTCCAAGCGGGTCTCGGACCGAGGGCGAGAGTAGGATGGTGCCTACCGGGTCTTAGAGCCCGCCTCTCTCCGGGCGCTGAGCCGGGCGGGAGCCTAGTGCTAGTGGAAAGAGAGATCGTGGCTGCGCAACGCCCACTGCTGCCTCCTGCGCTGCAAGGCGAGCTGGGCTTGCGGCGCTCAGCCCCACCCCGGCGGCGCTGTCGCCCCCGCACACACGTGGTCCGTGGTTAGGCGCCCCTCCTTTAACTTCCAAGTCACCCACTTCCAGCCAACACCAGGGAGCCCGGGAGCATCCAGAGGCCGAGCGGGGTGGGGGTGGAAGTGAAGGGGGGGGAGCTTGGAGAGAGGCTGTTACTACAGGGGTGCAGACTCGCTTTCCAAGCTGGGACTAGGCCTGTCCCCCACCCGGGTTTCTAAAAGACTGTGGCTGAGAGCCGAGGCGCGGGAGGTTGGGGACTGCTTCAGACTGGCAACCCAGCGCGCACCGCCGAGTGGCGAGGCCCAGAGCGCTGAGATTGCGCGTCTTTATCTCTGAACTCCAGGCGACCCCACTGATTCCAGGCAGAGCACCTCTCCCCCGTCCGGCCTCTCTAGAACTCCGGGGTCCCACGGGCTCTTCAGGGTAGGGCGCTAGGACCCGGCGGGGAGCGGAGGCGGCCGCTAACCCCGGAGCCTGGAGGACCTGGCCGGTCCATCCGCCCCGGCTGGAAAACTTTCTTTTTAATTACGTCTCTAGGCCAAAGCGCTAGAGTTGCTAGGCTTACAAGGCGGGCGCTGCTACCCTGCGTGGAGCCTCTAGTCAAGTATTGGGTTTTTCCCCTCCTCGGGATCGGCGGGTGGGTCCTCCGGGACTCGCGGAACCGGACCCTAGGGCGAGCGCACGGGGGCGGGGAGACGGCAGGGTGTTGGGAGTGAGAGGAGTGAGCTTGACTTGGGGACCGTGATCCCCAGGAGGGGCCCATAATTAGGGGCCTGAAGCCACAGTTTTCCTTCCCTACTGCCATTCAGGTGGGCACTAATCTCCGTAGCCCGGGTGCCCAGTTCCTGACTACCGAGTCTGAGCACCCACTGGGAGCCCCCTGTCGGGTTCTCGGGATCCTCTGCACCGCGCCGCCTACAGGCTCGCAGCTGTGGGTAGGAGTTTGCCTGCACTGGCTCCGCAGCCACGTGGCGTCCCGCTCTTTCTCCACCTGGATCGCGGTCGCGGAGGTCCGGGGCAGATGGGGCCTGGTGAGCCCCCAAGTCTCTCCTTTTTCCACCCCGAGAAGCCTTTTGCGTCTTTTGGAGCTGAGACCTAACGTCCTCTCGAACCGTATTTGTCCGGGTACCAGGGTGTGTGTCTTCCTGAGACTCTAGGGTGTGCGGGTCAAGACCCCCAAGTACAATGGCCCTGTTAGGCTAGAAGAGGCGCTGCAGTCCGCCCAGAAGACTCCAAGAGGCGCGACTAAAACTCTGTTGGGGAGGCCCGCTGTGCTTCCACTGTGGTTACAGTAAAGAACTGACTTTGTCTGGAGGACGCATCCTGTACTTTAATCAAAGTCCCATTCAACACAGTCCCAGTGATTGATGGCCCAACTGCTTTATTTTCGGGGTAGAGCGAATAAACAAGACATTTTTAGCTTTATGCTTTTGAACTGAGCGAGTAAAAAGCAGATAAATGGAAGGAAAAAAAAAACCTGATGTGAGCCGAGCATCGCTCTCTGGGCCAGATGCGCGACCCATTAATACACATGCACCTGCGGAGTATCCCCTGGAGAGAAATCCTTAAAAGCCAAGAGGGATTGTCAGTCTTCTACGCTAAAAATAATGTTTGTTTCTTTGTTTGTTTTCCCCCTGAGGGGAAAGGAAACACTGTGAGAAAATTCCTAGCTAAGAGAGACTTAAGCGGGCGGTTGACACCTGGCTGATCCAAAGCTGTCCTCACTTATGCAAGCACAGGAGGTTGGAGGAAACAGGAACACAGAATATAGTTATCAATAAGGAAGGGTGTGATAAGTGTGTGAGGGGTGGGGACTGGGGCTCAAACCCTACAGTTCCTGAGTAGCTGACAGAATCCCTATGCCCTTCTAAATTCTGAGCTGAGTTGAGTGAGAAGTGTCCCTGCATATGACACAGGTAGAGGGACAGACATGCCATATGCAGCCAGCTGGTAGGGGAAGGGGGCACCAAATGAACAGGGGACAAGCCACCACCCACGAAATGGTCCCATGTGTTAGAGATAGAAACGGGTATTAAGGTTCTCTGTGATACCATAGAGACACCCAGCCCCAGCCTATACTGGGCTCTGAAGAAAGCAGTCGCTGACTTCCGGATCTCACAGACTCAGATTTCCAGCCTCCAGAGAGGTGAGGATCAAATGTTTATCTTGACACATCTGAATCCCACTGAGGCCAACTAAAACATGATCTGAGCTGAGACAGGGACAGAGAGAGAGAGAGAGAGAGAGAGAGAGAGAGAGAGAGAGAGAGAGAGCACTTGCTGCAAGCAGGAGTGAACTTTTGAGCTATTTCCTGAACCGGGCAGGAATTCGCTGGAAGGATAAGGAAGGAAAGCCTTTTTTTTTTTGCCCCCCTTGGAGGAGGGAACAGCAGGTGCAAAGGTGGAGAGGCCTGCTCTGGTAACAAAGGACAAGGGTGTTTGAGAGGCTGGAGTGCCAGGCGAGCTAGGGAGGGGCCTAGATAAGGCTCAATCTACAGACAGGGTGGGGTTGATGGCCAAGGCCATCCCAGGTGAGGGAAATGGCTCCATGTCACAGGCTTTTATCCTCTGGTGGCTGGTCTGGGAACTTCGTTGTCCCGTTTGGGCTTCTGAGAGGCTACTCTGGCTAGAATGGAGAGGGGCTTTTGGCTAGGTGAGAAACAGTGGAGTCCAAAAAGGGTGTGGTGGTACACGTCTGTAATCTCAGCACTCTCTCTTGAGGCCGAGGCAGGAAGGTTAGAGGTTCATTGATAGTCTAAGCTGCACAGAAAGAACTTGTTTCAATCCACTCCCTGTGCCAGGAGAAGCTACAGAGGTGACCTAGGATGGGGACAGAGCGCAGCATCTGTTTAAACAAGATGCCAGGTTTCTGGCTAGAGTTGCCACATTGTGAGACTATACATATATATGTTATAACATATATTATATTATACTATATATTATAATATATAAAGTCTATATATGTATATATATATATATATATATATATAATGTCTTTCTCCAAGCCACTGGAGGGAGGGGGCACAGGGGGACTCACTTGTCAGACACCACTGGCCTGATCTGTGGAGGAGTGGAGTGTTTCTTATCCATAGTTTATTAGTTATTGGAGAGGCTCCCATAATCACCCAGTAGATTACACATCTTATCTCAGGAGGCCCTGAGTGAGGGGCTCCAAAGACCCATTAAAATACTTACCTCATCATTTACTAGCTGGACGACCTTAGACAAGTTACTGAATTTCTCAGTAATTCATTGTAGGGCTTGTGGAAGGCTTAAAGAGAATATGTGCTGAGCTCAGTTGTTAGTGTGTGTTGATACTGATCAAAACAAAACAAAACAGAACAAAACAAAAACCTTCTTGTGCTGTTCTTGCACTGTTTGCTTCTAGTACCATACATTGTTGGAGTTCTGTTTTCTCCAGAAACTTGTCACATTAAGGAACTCACTTCAGTGCAATTATGGGATGCCTGGTGTGGTACTATGCTGGGGTTCACAGACTGGTCTTAGGCAAAGCTATGTAACCTTGCTGTCTACCAAACATCTCAGAAGTGATTTGCCTGTTAGGAAATGTAGCTGTGGACACCATGGAAGGTCATAGCTATGAGTATTCATTAGATCAAAACAGATCCTGAGTTCACAAGAATCAGCTCTTTCCAGCTTTCTCTTCTATTCACCGACTGCAACACGTGTGTGATTTCTTTTGTTGTTTATTTTATGTTTCCCATTTGCTTGAAGCTGTTAGTAGATAAACAAAAGCAGAGATCCTAGAAAAAAATCAAATCAAACTGCAGGAAAAAAATTTTTTTTAAATCATGTTAGGTTTGTTTAGCAAAATGGGAAAAGTTCTTTACTCTATTTCGGTGTAAAGCTCCTTGATGAACCCCAGAACCTCCATCCAGCAGGGATGCCCTGATTAAAGTAAAGGCTGGACAAGGGCACGTCTTCTCCTTGTGCCTATGGGTCCAAGAACAATGATACAAATTGCACCCCCCATTTCATGTTTTATTAAACACCAAATTATCACTCGGTCAAGGGCATGGCCACGTGTGACGATAAGCTAAGCACGTGGGAGGCTAAGGCAGGAGAATCACAGGTTCTGTAATCTCATTGAGAGTTCAAGACTGGTTGAGGCTACATAGTGAGTTTCAGGCCAGGCTGGGTTCCATGGTGAGACTGCCAGAGAGAGAGAGAGAGAGAGAGAGAGAAGAAAGACAGAAAGAAAGAAAGTCCAAACACCATCCTCCAAAAATTATCAAAACCAAGAAACTGTTAGGTAAAATATATTCTAGATTTCCTGTCTTTTAACATCCCCTCAAGGCTGGAGATACAGTTTAAATGGTAGTGTGCACCCAGAATCCCCCAACAAGGGGCTGGGATGTAGCTCAGTGGTAGAGCACCTGCCTAGAATCTCCCAGTGAGGGGCTGGGGGCGTGGCTCAGTGGTAGAGCCCCTGCCTAGAATCCCCCAATGAGGGGCTGGGGGTGTGGCTCAGTGGTAGAGCCCCTGCCTAGAATCCCCCAGTGAGGGGCTGGGGTGTGGCTCAGTGTAGAACCCCTGCCTAGAATCCTCCAGTGAGGGGCTGGGAGCGTGGCTCAGTAGTAGAACACCTGCCTAGAATCCCCCAGTGAGGGGCTGGGGGCGTGGCTCATTGGTAGAGCCCCTACCTAGAATAACCCAGTGAGGGGCTGGGGGCGTGGCTCAGTGGTAGAACCCCTACCTAGAATAACCCAGTGAGGGGCTGGGGGCGTGGCTCAGTGGTAGAACCCCTACCTAGAATCACCCAGTGAGGGGCTGGGGGCGTGGCTCAGTGGTAGAACCCCTACCTAGAATAACCCAGTGAGGGGATGAGGGCGTGGCTCAGTGATAGAGCCCCTGCCTAGATTAACCCAGTGAGGTGCTCAGGGTGTGGCTCAGTGGTAGAGCATCTGCCTAGAATCCCCAAGTGAGGGGCTGGGGTGTGGCTTAGTGGTAGAGCACCTGCCTTGACTTCATTGGTAAGAGGCTGAGGGTGTGGCTCTGCAGCAAAGCCTTGCACAGTCTTTCTGTCCCCAGTACAGCAAAACAAACAAAGGGAATCTCAGAATGTGCTAGAGGACCAGGTTTCGACTTGGAATTTAGCTTTAGAAAAATAGAGATTGGGGAGGGGTGGAGCACATCTTTAATCCACGTGAAAGACAGAGGCAGGTGGATTTCTGTGAGTTTGAGCCAGCCTGTTCTACAAAGAGGGTTTCAAGCCAGTCACCGCCACTCGGTGAGACCCTGTCTCAAAACAAAAACGAAAAGCAAAAATGACCCTGGAAAAGCCAAACCATGTCCCTTCTCTTACCTGACCTAGAGCCCTCAGGTGAGTCTTTAGGTCCTTGGGCAGGCTATATTGCATTTGTAGCACAGGGTTGAAATGCTGCCTATGCTCTGTCAATCCTTGGGCCTGGAGATATTCATACAGGCTAACACCTGGTAAAGACGCCCATGGGAGTCTATGTAACTGACTCTGAGCTTTTGGGCAGGAAACTCCCAAGTCCAAGAAGAGGACAAGAGGATCCCCACCGGAGGGCATGAGGGTCCAGCCACTGTGGAAGCCCTCATGCTTCAGCCTGCGCATGGGGCCAGACACATACCAGGCAGAGTCCCAGTGTCCTGGGCTGACCAGAGGCTGGCTACTCAGTGCAAGCAGAAGAACAGTGATCCCAAACTATGTGATGTTCCTGCTCCGGTTGGGACATAACAGTTGGCAGGAACCCCACGTCTGAGAGCCTGGTAGTGCATGCCTGTAATTCCAGCCACATAGGATGACTGTAAATTCAAAGTCAGCATGGGTAACTTAGTAAGTTTTCAAAACGAAAAGTAAAAAGAGAGCTGAGGGTATAGCCTGGTGGTAGATCACATGCCTAACACCTGGGAAGCCATAGGTTCAATCCCCAACCACATAGATGCATACAAAGTCCCAAATCTGCACCCCCTAACTCATCCCTCCTTCCCGTATTACCTGTTTGCAGCCCCCTGCATTCTCACTGAGCCTCCACACACCCACTAGCTGTTTTTTCTCGTGGCCTGCTGGTCCCCACCTCTCTCCAGCAAGGGACCCCCAGTTTCTTCAAAACAATACACTCAGGTAAGGCTCTTCAGCTGCTTAAACTCTCTTTAACACCTTGTATATGAGGGAGGAAGGAAAGCTCTGGAAGAGCATAGCATGAATCCACTCTTGCCTTCCCTCACACAGCTTGCCCAGCCTCTGGGGTACACACTTTGCTCTTGTTCCCTGGAGTGTTCTTCCTAAGCTGGCATAGCCCCTGCTTTCCAGTCAGTTGAGTGCCACCTTCTCAGGAAGGTGTGAGCCGTACCCACCCCCACGGCCCTTGTGCCAGTCACACCATTTTATTTTCCTCATAGCTCACTCAGAAGAATGGTCTTGTTTACTTATTTTACTCCTTCCTTATCTGGCTTCCCTCACTAGAATGCCAGCTCCACAAAGGCAGGGACCTTGTCTATCCTGTTCTGCATTACCCCCCCCCCCCCGCACCCCCAGCTCGAACAGGCCTTGGCTAAGAGGAGAGCCTCAAATATTTGTTAAATGAACACAGAACGGACTTTGCGAAAGAAAGCAGCTACCCAGACACCCTCCTAGAACTGTTTGTCCCAAGGCTACGAGGGGAGCTGAAGGGAAGCCATGAAGATGCTAGAGAGGACATGAGTCCCTGGGCCCGCTGTTGTTCCCCAAAGCAGACCCAATTCAGAGCCCCTTGAAGTGGTTCCTGGAACACTGGACTGCATGCAATGGGTTAGGGCTGACTGGAAAAAGGGGCCCCTCAGGCAGGTGTGATCCCCAGGAGCTTGGCTGAGCAAAAAGAAACTAAGAGGGAAGAGAAAGGGCCTTCTTTCTTGGGAAAACACAGGTGGGACACCAGAGCTGGGCCCTGAAGCTGCCCCTGGCTGTGTTGTGTGTCAGGTTTGTAGCACACTGCTAGGAAAGGGCCCCAGCTGAGCCAGACACACACCCTGGACTTGGCTTTGCATTAGCTCCCTGGGGGCAGGTCTGTCTCCCTGCAGGTTCATGTGAGAGGCTGGAGTGCTCACTGGACAGGCCAGCCTGCTGAGCATGCCCTCACACCTCTAAACTGGTTATCCTGACCCTATCCTATTTGCTGGCTGATTCTAGGGATGTATGCCCTTACTGTCCATTTAACAAGTCTGAACAAGGCAAGAAACCAAACTTTGTGAGAAATCAAGAGATAAAAGGTGACGGCCCCAATATATAAGCCCTTTGATTTCATGATTAAACTCTACTCCTTCAAGACTAAGACCCCCGACAGTGAGTGAAATGTCCTCCAAGGGTGACATCGAGGCCGGGAGCCATGTGAGATGCACACAGTGGGCTACTTGATTTCAGGCGCGTTGGTTGAGACTCAATGTTTCCCCTATTATCGGTCTTCTAGGGTCTGAGACATTGCATGGACAGTTTACAGATATGAAGGGCGGACTTCAAAGGTCTCCTTGTTTGGAATAGCAATGATATGAATTCCTCGGTGAGACAAAACAAGCTGTGGGACTGCATGCTGCTTCCACTTAGCTAGGCAAACATTAACCAAATGCATATTTGTAAGCCAGTCCTCGTGGCATAGACTCGTCATGCCAGCTACTGGAGAGGCTGAGAGTCAGGAGGATTGCAAATCTAAGGCCTGCTGACCCAATGGAGTGAGGCCTTTCTCAAAAGAACAGATAAACAGAAGTCTGTGAAGGTAGCACAGCTGTGGAGCTGGGGTGCCACTCAGTGGGAGAGCACTTGCCTAAAATCCCCCAGGGAAGAGTAAGGGCCTTGGCTCAGTGAGAAAGCTTTCCTAGAATCCTCCAGTCGGGTGTGGGGTAGGGTGGGGGCTGGGGTGGGGCTCAGTGGTAGAGCCCCTGCCTAGAATCCTCCAGTGAGGGGCTGGGGGCGTGGCTCAGTGGTAGAGCACCTGCCTAGAATCC
>CAJQZJ010000148.1:1378292-1389113 GCA_907164525.1 Lophiomys imhausi | reverse complement strand
GTCTTAGTGTCATGGCAGAGGGCCCGAGGTTCAGTTCACAGCACACACATGACTCACAGCTGCACTGTGAGGCAAGTTCTGGGGAATCCAGCATGCTCTCCTGGCTTCTGAAGACCGTTGCATGTGTAAGACACACATGAACACATAGCAAACAAGTAAACTAATAAATATTTGTGAAGAAAGAAATTCAAACTATGGTAAGTGCATAGAAGAAAAATTGGGCTGGAGAGATGGCTCAGTGGTTAAGAGCACTGGCTGCTCTTCTAAAAGACCTGGGTTCAAATCCCAGCAACCACTTTTTAGTTCACAGCTGTCTGTAATTGCCGGGTGTGGTGGCACACGCCTTTAATCCCAGCACTCAGGAGGCAGAGGGAGGCAGATCTATGAGAGTTCAAGGCTAGCCTGGTCTACAAAATGAGTCTAGGACAGCCAGGGATACACAGAGAAACCCTCAAAAAAAGAATTTTTTATGTAATTTTATTATAAATTTATTAATAATAAATTTAATAAATTTATAAAATTAATTACAAATTTTATTATGTAAATATTATAAAAATAATATATCTATGCCAGGCAGTGTTGGTGCATGCCTTTAATCCCAGCACTCAGGAGGCAGAGGCAGGTGGATCTCTGTGAGTTCAAGGCCAGCCTGGTCTATAAAGTAAGTTCCAGGACGGCCAGGGCTACAGAGAGAAACCCTGTCTCGAAAAACCAAAAATAAATTAAAAAAAATATATATATATATAATTATTTCTTTACCCAAAACTTCTATCCTACTAGAATACTAAGAGGAAGCCAATATCATTAGTGTAATGTTAACCTTTCTTGTGTGTGTGTACATAAGTAAGCAAGATGTGAACGCATGATATAACTTTCTAACTTAAAAATCAAATGAGCTCCTGCCATATGTATTGGTCTCTGCTTGCATTTTTTCAATTTCATTTTGTGTTTTGACCATCCTTCTTATCATTATGTAGACACTGTCTTGATTATTTATTTACTTTTTTATTAAGCTGGCATACAAAGTAAAGGATTTCATTACAGTATTTCGACACACATGCTCCTTATTCTTTGTTTTAATTCATCTCCCCGTGCCACCTCTGCCCTCCCCTGGGTCTCTATCCCTTCCTCTGACTCACCGATTTAAAAAATAAAAATAAAAAGGACTACATAGAAATCAGGCAAAGTGCTGTATTGCCTATAATCCCAGCACTTGGAAGGTAGATGCAGGAAGGTCCCAAGTTCAAGATCATCCTCAGTCACCCAGTGAGTTCAAGGGCAGCCTGGGCTACTTGAGACCCTGCCTCAAGCAAGCAAGCAAGCACTGCATGGTGGATGAGAGTGTAGCTCAGGAGTGGTACATTTGCCCAGCATGTGCAACTCTGGATTCCGGTTCTTACTCTGCAAACAAAAAACAAACAAAATAGCAGCAGCAGCAGCAGCAGCAGCAGCTGAGAAAGTCAAGAAAAGAAAGAAAAAGTGTGCACTTTCTTCCAAACCCAGCATAGTAATGAACAGCAAAAATTCTGTTACTTGCCTAATGGAGTTACTGACAGGTCAAAGGGTAGGGGGTTAAAATTTAACGGAGACTGAAATTGTCCTCCATAAAGGCAATATAATGGGGACACACCTGCCAATCAATGCGGTGTGTGTGCGCCACCAGTGGTGGAGACTCAGTTTTCCTGACTCTGCTGCAAGCAATGCTATAGTTGGGGTTCTTTAAGCATTTGTTTGTTATTCTCTTCAAAGTTCTTCTTCCTGGTGACATATAAGATTAATAAATATGAAATTACCTAATGTTTTCACCCTGCATTATCTTTCTCGGAGTCTGGTGTATTTTTGTATCCTTTTATTTCAAAGAGTTTCTTAGTGTTTTTTGTTTCACTCATATTTCTTTTTTTAAGGATTTATTTTGCAAATATGAGAGTTTTTAGCCTGTATGTGTATGTACAACATGTTACAGGGTTTGAGGAGGCCAAAAGAGGGCATCGGATCCCCTGAAACTGGAGTTATAGATGACTATGAGCTGTCATGTGGGTGCTGGGAGTCGAACTCGGGTCCTCAGGAAGAGCAGACAGTGTTCTTAGCCACTGAGGTATCTTTCCAGTCCCTATACTTCTTTGAAATAGCGAGTAGTTGTGTCTGTAATAGGGCTGGAATGGAAGACGGTTGTGAAACTTACTAAAGGGTTGTTGGTGGGACTGGTGATGCTTTCAAGCTGTCTGGCTGGGCATGGTGACACACGCTTAGATCTTAGCTCTGGAAAAGCAATCCCATGTCTGAAAAAGAAACAAGGGCTGGAGGAAAATGGGGGCTTAGCACTGCAAGGTCCTGGGTGTGGTCCCCACTGGTACAAAAAAAATGAAAAGAAAAAAATCCCATTGCTATATGACATTGTTTATCATAATACTTTATCTATTGTTTGAGGCTGTTTTGACTGACAGCTGTCACAGGGCTTGTTTTCTTCTGGAATATGTGCCCTAGGAACTCAGACACCATGTTGGTATGTACATAAATGAGACTCCCATCTGAGTACTAACTAGGCCTGACCCTGCTTAGCGCTGAGATCAGACAGGACTGGAGGAGTTCAGGGTAGTATGGACTAGAGAGAAGGTTCACAGGTTCAGAGCACTGGCTGCTCTTGCAGAGGACCCAAGTTCAGTCCCCAGCACCCACATCAGGAGGCTCACAGCACCCTGTAACCCCAGCTTCAGGTGATCACACACCCTCTTCTGGCCTCTGAGGGCACTAGGTACATACATGGTGCATATATATTCATTCAGGGCTCATTTGTACATATAAAATAAAAACAAATCTTTAGCAATAATAAAAAAATAACTTCTGATTAATGAGTTTAAAAAAAGAACACTACCTGGCCAAATCATTTATTATAGTTTGCTATTAATTAACCCTTCTACTCAGTGAGATATGTTGGAATTTATTTATGCTATCTTATAATGATTCTATTTTTATTTCTAGTTAGAAATACATTTGTTTATTTATTTATTAACTTATTTTGAATGTTGGAGACAGGGTCTCACTCTGTGGCCCAGGTTGTCCTAGAACCTGCCACCTTCCTGTACCAGCCTTCCATGTATTAGAATCATGGGTGTAACCCGCCATGCCTAACTTGTCTTTCTTTTTACACTTAAAACATTTTTACCTGTTTTAAATGACTAGGACTTTTGTCTTAGTTAGGGATTCTATTACAATAAAACACCATGACAAAAAGCAAGTTGGGGAGGAAAGGGTTAATTTGGTTTATACTTCCATATAGGAAGTCAGGACAGGAACTCAAACAGAACAGGAACCTGGAGGCAGGAGCTGACGCTCACCCAGAGGCCTTGGGGGAATGCTACTTACTGGCTTGCTCATCATGATTTACCCAGCCGGCTTTCTTATAGAACCCAGGACCATCAACGTAGGGATGGCCCCATCCACAATGGGTTGGGAGGCAGAGGCAGGCGGATCTCTGTGAGTTGGAGGCCAGCCTGGTCTACAAAGCGAGTCCAGGACAGCCAGGGTTACACAGAAAAACCCTGTCTCGAAAAACAAAACAATAACAACAAAAAGCCATCAGCTGTCTAGACTTAATTGTAAATGCACATGCAGGCACACCATGCTTCCTATACTGTCCCAGGATCACCCGTCTTTGTCACAGATTTATTTTTTGACTCTGGAAGTCTTCCTTTACTAAACTTCAGGGGGGACATCGATGGTTTTATGTCTTTGGATAACTGAAAATGTCTTTGTTGTGTGCTTTCTAGCTGAATGCTGGTTGGATTTGGCAGAAGCCTCAGGTTCACACAGTGAGCATATTTCAGGACTAGCTATACACGCACTCCACCACCTTCTAGTATCATTCTATGTCCGAGGTGAGACATGATGCTAGTAGGAGCCTCACTGCCTTGTGGGTAATCTCTCTCTCTCTGTCTGTCTGTCTCTTGGAGGGTGGGCTTTTTCTTCACCTTTCCCTATTCTCATCATTACCTACATACTTTTCCTTCATCACTTCCATCAAAACAGCTTTTTCTTGCCATGCTGGGGATGAAATCAAAGGCCTTGTACACACTAGGCAAGTGCTCTGCCAAGGAGCAGCATCCTTAGCCCTTCCCTTTCTCTCTACTGTTGGGGCAAGGGCAGTGGCCACGATCCCTGGGGCCGAACCTTGTCTCCACATTCTGTTCACTTTCTCTTACCTTCTCAGGGCACCACCCATCAGCACCAACCCCTGTTGGAAGGTCTCCCAATTTAAAAAAACAAAGCAAACAAATAAAAAACACCCACAGTATCTCTCTCTCTCTCCATCTCATACCCTTTCTACTTAACTCCAATTCTTTGGAGTCCACTTGTCTTTGGTTTTGTTTGTGTTCTGACACAGGATCCCATCCCTAGAGCAGACTAGACCAGAACTCACTATGCAGGCTGGGCTGGCCTCGACCTCATCGAAATACTCCTGCATCAGCCTTGTATAGACTGGGACTACAGATGTGAGCCTCCATAACTAGTTCACCTCTCGGACTCCTCACTCACAACTAGGTTGGTGACAGAAACCTAACATTTTGCTCACTCCCATGGCTATTTGCATCTCAATCCAACAACAGCTCTTGGTTAGAGGATCTTGATACTTACAGATCTAATAGCCTCCTCCCAGGACCTACCTCTGTTTCCTCCAGGAGACATTGACACTCTTCATTGTGGACATTCTTCTCTTTCCTTCAGCCAATTGCTTCTCGGCCCCTTTATCATCCTCTCCCAGGTTCAGATCTTGGTTAGCTTCTCTATCTCACTTGTCTGTTCTGTTCCTATAACAAAATACCAAAGTCTGGGTACTTTATGAAGTAAAGATCTCTCTCTCTCTCAGCTTTGTTGTCTTGAAATTCACATTTTGGCAGCCCCATGTATTTCTCCTACGGTGAGGACATCACATAGAATGACATAATAATGGTAGTTGTGGTGGTTGATGATGATGATGATGGCGGTGGTGGCTGTTTTCTGATGTTGGAGGTGGTGGTGTCTGTTTGGTGGTGGTGGTTGTTGTGTGGTGGTGGTGGTGGTGGTGGTGGTGGTGGTGGTGGTGGTGGTGGTTTCATGTTGTGCATATATTTGTTTCTTCCCAAAGTGAAGAAACAAAGATTCAGAGTCCAGACATATTTTTTTTAACAACTTAAGCATTGGGAAAAGTGGATTTCTTTGAGAATTTCATTAATCTCTACCAAGGGTGACACCCTCCTAGGAATGACTTACCACCTCCCACTAGTTACTGCCTTCTAACATCTCCAACATGACAAGTGAACTCCTGGGCCTCAGCCTTTGGGGACACACCCAAACAGTATCCAGACCACAGCATCTTTTCTGCGGCTTTTGCTTTTCTTTTATCGTTTTTGAGACAGTGTTCCACTGTGTAGCCCTGGCCTAAAACTCACTAGATAGACCAGGCTGGGCCTTGAACTCATAGAGATAATCCTGTTCCTGCCTTCTGAGTGCAAGGATTGAAAGTGTGCACTACCATGTCCGGCTCTCTCCTCCAGGGCTTTAAATGCTATCCATTCCATGATCAATCCTAAACTTATGTCTTCCGCCCAGGTGCTGTGTGGAACACCGTTCTTCATCACGCTACCTCGCCAGTTGTTTATTTCCCAGGTAGAGTCTCACAGTTGACCCCTACAAGCCTGCAGCCTGTTTGCATTCCAATCTGTTCCTTCCCAACTATCAAATAAAATGAGCCTCTACGTCTACTCCTCCCTCACCGGCCCAGATCTTATTTCTCAGTTCTCCAAGACCGACTGCCTTCAGCCAGGTTCCATAACCTCCTCACAAGGCCATTAAATTACGAACTGATCCATTCATTCATAAAGTCAGAGTCCTCGGATGGGCCAGTCAGTGCCAACCAAGCCTTCAACGTAGAAGCCTGTGGAGGACACTTTCCATTCAAACGTCTTAGAAAGAGGAAGGGGATGGGCTTGTTTCCAGAGGCACTGAGCTTCGGTTTGATCTCTTGCTGAAGTAAATGGGGAACTAGGAAGTATTTGCTCTACATGAATATATATAGTCATTGGTGCTGGGGATGGAAGCCAGACCCTTGTTCTTGCAAAGCAAGCATTCTGCCAATGAGCTAACCCCTCAGCTCTATAGTTTCTCTTTTTATTTTGACACAGGGTCTCACTAAGATACTTAAACTGACCTAGAACTCACTCTGTTGTCCAGGCAGTCCTCAAGCTTGTGATCCTCCTGCATCGCCTCCCAAGAAGCTGAAACGACAGGCCCACACTATGACACCCAACTACACACACACACACACACACACACACACACACAAATTAATTTGGAAAGACAGAGACTGAGTTCCTGCTGCTACTGAATGGATCTATAGAAAGAATGAACTTTCCCTCCAATAAGACAAATTACTTTCAGTGCAGAGAGCTCTAAAAATAGCGCCTCCTGGGTTTCAGGTCTAGCTATTCCTCATCTTGTATAGCCTGGTATTGATGGTTTGAGTCTAATACTGAACTCCGACTCCCTGTCCAAAGAGTTTTTGCAGAGTGTCTAGAATATTTTACTCAAGACACCATCAAATTCCCTTGTGGGTTTGGACCATGATGTATCTATCAATCTATAGTGGGGAAACAGATGAACCAAGCCATCTCTCGGAACTTGGGTCCTGAGTTAATTCCTCCACTCTTTTAATAGCTCTGGTTCCTCTTTATGCTCTGCCAGCCTTTTCTCTACATTCCTGTGGTAGAAAGCAGCAGCTAAGCACAGTTGGTTTTTCTTTTCTTCTTTTTTTTTTCCCCCACGGGCGGGGGCGGGGGTGTCCTATGGTACTTCCCTCATCTCAGTAGCTGTAGCTTGTTGTCTTGTAGCTCTGTTGGGTTAGCAGCTACCAACTGCTACCTGGCGCACAAACTTCTCCTGCAAGGGCCTTTATAGTGTTGCTGTGTGGTTGTGCTTGCTTGCACCAAATATGGCACTCTCAGCACGCTCACTACGTAGCCCAGGCTAGCCCAGAACTCACGCTGTTAAACCAAGCTGACCTTGAACTTGTAATGTTCCTTCCACCTGTGCCTTCTGAATGCTTGGATTTTTAGGCTTGTGCCACCAGACTTGGCTTACGCAGCAGTCTATGAGTTTACACTTTGCAAATCACGGACAAGCCTTGACCCGTCCTGGTCCACATAGCCAGGATAGTGATATTATCGTTGTTTTCTTTCTTAGAGAAGAAAGTGTTGATGAGAGTGAGAATTGGGGGGAGGGGTATTCACACAGTATTCAGTAGAATGTAAAAGGATGCCCCCCAGCCTGGAAAAAGCTACACTAGTTCCTCAAAAGTTAAAATAGAATTCCTAGGGGCCGGCAGATAGTTCAATGGTTAAGAGCATGCACACACTTACTCTTTCAAGAACCCAGGTCTGGTTCCGAGCACCCATGTTGGATGGCTCACAACTGATTGTAACTCCAGCTCCAGGAGATCAAATATCTCTTTCTGATCTCCATAGGCACACACACACACACACACACACACACACAATAATCTTTAAAATCTTTTTATTGACTCATTGTATACATCATGTACCCCAATCCCACTCATGTCATATCTGCCCACCCTCTGCCCTTGCAACCTCCCCCTGTCTCCCACAAAATAAAAAACGTTCAAAAAAAAAAAAAGACAAGAAAACAAAACAAAGCCTAGAAAACATCTCATCGTGGAAGCTGCAGTGTATCACAGTGTGTCCCACAGTATACCCCTCTGTCCACACATCTTCACTTGCAAATGTTCATTTTGCAATGAGTCAGTGGCCTGCTTTGTGGTCTCTGGGATCTGTGACACCATCAACACTGGATCCTTATTTTCATATGATCCAGCAACTGTGACTCAGGGTACACATCCAAGAGAACTGGCATGCCGTAGGGTCTCAAAAATGCTTGTTCAAAGCTACATTATTGGGGGCTGGAGAGATGGCTCAGAGGTTAAGAGCACTGGTCGTTCTTCCAAAGGTCCTGAGTTCAATTCCCAGCAACCACATGGTGGCTCACAACCATCTACATTGAGATCTGGTGCCTGGGCATATATGTAGAGCAAATACTGTATACATAATAAATAAATAAATGTTTAAAAAAAAGCTACATTATTAATAGAAGCCAGACATTGTAAGCAACTCAAGAGTTCACTGATAGTGGGTCAGCCAAAAATGGAGGAGTCGTGTATTATTATATTATATCAATAAGCTTCAGAAAGGAAGAGGATGCTTTCTATTTGTCTGTCTGTCCTGTCTGTCTGTCTGTCTGAGTCGTGGTTTCACTCAAAGCTGGTCTCCAACCTTCAGTCCTCCTGCCTCAGCCTCTTGAGTGTTGGGATTACAGGCATGTGTGATCACACTCAGAAGGAAGAAGAAAAGTCTGGTGTTGCTGTGGGGTTGGGTGAAATCTAAGAAAGCAAGCACCAAGGACGTGCTTCCACCTAGGAGGTCTCTAAAGTGGTCAGGTTCATAGAAACAGGGGTAGAGAGATGCTTGCTGGGGTGGGAGGGAGTGGGGAGCTGATGTCCACTGGGCCCCGTTTCTGTTTTAAAACATGAAAGAAGGCACAAAGTCATCCTGTACATTGTCGTGAATGTCCTTAACAACTATTGAGCAGTATGCTTAAGATGGTTTAGAGGGTTTCTATGTTATCATAATAAATTTATTTTCCTTTTAAGTTTTGTTTTGTTGTAAAGACTTATTTTATTTATGTGTACGTGTGTGTGTGTGTGTGTGTGTGTGTGTGTGTCCCAGGAAGCCACAAGAGGGCGCCAAGTCCCCTGGAGCTGGAGTTTCACACAGTTGTGAGCCATCTGACATGGGTACTGGGAACCAAACTTGGTTCTTCTTCAAAAGCAGTGGCTGTTCTTAAGAACTGAACCATCTTTCCAGCCCCCATGGTTTTTTTTTTTTTTTTAAAGAATAGAGCACAGATCTGAGTCCTATCCTTCCTCCTCCTCCTCCTCATTCCCCTTTGTTATTGTTTTGAAACAAGGTGGCACTTTATAACCCAGACAACTCTTGAACTCATGATCCTCCTGCTGGATGTTGGATTATAAGTGTGTGCCACCATGCCTCGATCGTTCATTCAATTTCTTTTTTTTAATTCTTTTTATTCTATTATATGTGTATGGTCGTTTTGCCTGCATATATGTCTAGTTTTAGGTCAACTTGACACAAGTGGTGGTCATCTGCAAGGAGAGAACCTTATTTGAGAAAATGTCTCCATGAGATTAGCTTGTAGGCTAGCCTGTATGGCATTCTCTTAATTAATGATTAATGGGGAGGGCACAGCCCATTATGGGTGGTGCCATCCCTGGGCTGGTGGTCCTGGGTTCTGTAAGAAACCAGACTGACCAAACCATGGGGGAGCAAGCCAGTAAGCAGCACCCCTCCGTGGCCTCTGCATCAGCTCCTGCCTCCAGGTTCCTGCCCTGACTTCCTTCAGGGATGAACAGGGACATGGGAGTATAAGCCAAACAAATCCTTTCCTCCCTAAGTTGCATTTAGTCACTGAGTTTGAGCAGTGGTAACCCCAGCTAAGACTAAGTTTATGTACCACATGTGTGCCTGGTGCTTAAGAAGGCAGAAAAGGATGTGGGAACCACTGGAGCTTGAGTTAGTCGTGAACGGGTGTGTGGGTGCTGGGAATCGAACCCCAGTACTCTGGAAGAGCAGCCAGTGCTCTCAACCACTGAACCATTGCTCCAGACCCCCTCATTCAATGTCTTAATAGGCGACATCATAGCACATATTATTTGTACAAAGGCAGGCCAGATTGCCTCCCGGAGGTCCCTTCCTTCTCATCCTGCCAAGGGACAACTCCGCTAAGTGCATGTTGGGGTCTTACGTGCTGGCCTTACTGACTTACAAGCAACAGAAACTGTGTAGTTCAGTTTAAAGCAAATCTGAAGAAACTCGTAGACTCCAAGGAAGCAGAGCAGCCTTGTAGAGCGCAGGAACCAGAGAAGCAACTTCCTTTGCTGTGCGGGTTTTTAATCTTGTGCAACTGTCTGTCAGTTCCGGCTATTATTTTCTGGCCCACTGAAGTCCTTCAGAAAGCCCACGCCTATGTCTGTGTCCTGAAGTCCCCCAGCCCCTGTCCCTTGTTGGTTCTTCAAAATTGTTGAGTTTTACACTACGGTCCTTGATTCATCCTGAGTTGGGTTTTGTGCCGAGCAAAAGGCGAGGAACCGATTTCTCCAGGACCATTTGTTCAGAAGGTGTTCTTTCTCCATGTGTGCTCTAGGCATCTTTGTTGAGGTTCAGATCTACACAGCTATGTGGCTTTAGTTCTTCCTGGTACTCTACCTCACTGGTCTGCATGCCTCTGTGTGTGCCAGAATCCATCACGGAGGCTCTGTAGTACAATTTGAAACAGATTGATCTGTCCAGTATTACTTCTTTCGCTTAAGATTTCCTTTGGCTATTTGGGATCTTTTGTGTTTCCAAGATAATTCAGGGATTTTTTTTCCTATGTCTGGCCTCACACATTCTTTAGGGGAAAAAGCTAGAGAAAGCTGAATATTATTATAGAATAATATAATTATTATCTATTATATATTCTATGATTATAATATACAATTCTATAATTGTTACAGAATAATTTTTAAAACATTTCCCTTTCTTATATCATTACTAGACTTGATCTTACTTTTTCAGGTTTTACAAAGCAATCTTTAAATTAATCATTTAGAGACTGGAATAAGTACATACCACCAACTCCTGACAGCACCCCCTATTCTCCTCCAAGTAGAAGATGAGCATCGAAGAATCTCCAGTGGGAGATGATTGAATTATTCGC